>JAAAKG020136456.1:0-13197 GCA_010014905.2 Druon quercuslanigerum
TTTGTTTAACCGGCGTCGATTCTGAATCGACGCCGATTAGTGAGAATCAATGATTCTCGGAGTGAAATGCCCCTCGGCAAATCGCTGAGTAATCAAAAAATAGTTCGAATTTTCTAATTGGGGTCCAATTAATGAAGTTCACATTTAAATGAAAAAACGAGAACAGGGGTAAACGAGAAAATATGATAAGTCCGGCGATAAATAAAGTAGGAACTTTAAAAGCGTGTCAACTGCAGAATAATTGTTTAAACAAACATTGACCGTCTTCCTAGAAAAATCAAACCAATAATTACGTCCTCGATTATTTGTCTAGTCAAAGAAGGTGCTTCAAGCCATCATTATCCGTTCTTTTCCTTTTTTCTGGAAAAGGCTCTACAATATGAGGGAGGATTTACTCGACGAAAAAAAAGGGTAACTTTTACGGGTACTCTTAAGTGCAGACTACTCACTACACACACGAATCGAGTGATTCGCAGGTAAACGGGTGCAGGTTCCAACTCCTATTACCTGCGAGGAGTACCACGTGTGCACCAGCCCCTAAGAAAAATAGGGGCTTCTCCGAACGTGTGGGTGGGCGTGCACGGGCAAAAGTGCACTGCTGCACTATCGTGGGGGGTCGAGAGCTTGGGGGCGATTATGAGCAAGTAAGTGCCGCCGTCCAGTTTTTACCCCCTCCTCTTGTTTCCGCGGCCACCCTCGATTTCGCCCCTACACCCTCTCTTGCCGCGACTAAACCCCAACGGATCAATACGTTAAAACATTGCCACGTCGAGACGCCTCGTATAATGCGAAAAGAAACGCCACTTGCATCTCGCATCTTCCGAAAAGAAGGGGTTGTCCGGATTGACCCTCTGTGCCAATTTGGCCACTTGTGGTCGTGCGGACACCTGCCTCGGCCCTTGCCGGTAATTACTGATCCGTTTCTTATTTACAGACAATGGTGGACAGGTGTGACTGTTTTTGTCTGCTGCACGGCGAAAGGCTCAGGATAAGGATAAGCTACTTATGTTAGAATTATGGAAGGATCAGTTTCCGCAGGATTCGTCGATAATTAGTCCTCGCTGACGAGCTTAGAGCTTAGGTGTTGGAGGATTTTTTAATCCTTTAGTGCAGATCTAGCGAAAATGGGGATCATTGGATTATCCTCAATGGACAATAGTGTCCTCATGAAAAATATTATTAACCAAATACTTAAATTTTCAACTCAAGAAGATAAATAGATTAATTTTCCACCGAGAATGAAATAGTTAAATTTCCCAGTTGGAAACATCAAACATTAATTTAAACCAACAAGATTAATTTTCGACCAAGTAAGACGATCTTTTAAACAAAAAACCTAATTTTTTACCTTAAGGATGTTCACGACGTACAATTAATCTTAAAAGCCGCCAATCTTTAAAATGATTTACAAAATAAATAAAAAAATTAGGGAAATTTTTTGATAATATGAACCCAAATAGAAATTTAGAGAATCATTCGAAGAATAAAATAAGGGCATGATAAAATTATGTGTTTTGTTGAACATGTGTCTTTTTTGTATAAAATTGTTCTTCCTACTTAAAAATTAATTTTTTAATTAAAATTGACCTATTCAATTTTTAACTGAAAACTTCAATTTTTTATTTGAAAATTCTTGCATTTTCATCAAAGTTTTAAGTAAAATGCAATTAGTTTTTAACTAAAATGATCATTTCTAATCGAAAAATTTAATAGTTGATACTTCAACCAAGAAAGATTTTAATTTCAAATAAAAAAATTTTTAAATTCAGTGAAGAAGCTGAAAATTACAACAAAATAGTTCAATTAACAAAAAAAAACCTGAAATGAATAAATTTGCAATTATATAAAAAATTAATTTTCTACTTAAAACATAAACTTTAAACCAAACAGATGAATTTTCTACAAAAAGAGGAACTTCTCACAAAATATATAAATATTTAATTAAGAAAGATTAATTTTAAATAAAAAATGGAATTGTTCTATTTTCGGTTTAAAAAATTCATTTTCAAATAAATAGTTCACTTCAACAGGAAATAAATTAGTTCAATTTTCAGTTAAAAAACAAATATTTGCAAAAAAAATTTTCAATATAATAGTTAAATAGTTAACCAAGAATATGAATTTTCAACCAAAATATAAATCTATCCAAATAAGAGGATTAACTTTCTGCCAAAAAGATTAATTTCAAAATATTACAATTTTGAACTAAAATAGATAAATTTTCAACTAAAAATGGAAGAGTTAAATTCTTGTTTAAAAAGAATAAATTTCGACTTGCGGACGATCATTTTCTGATAAAAAAATTAATTTGCAGCAAAATATATAGTTTTTCTAAGTAAATAAAAGGTTTTAAACTAAAAAGATGAATGTTTAACGAAATATTTGACTCTTGAACCAAAAAAGGGAATTTTTTGCCAAAATTATTAGAGAACTATTTTAAAAAAACATCAAACTTATCAACTAAAATCACAATTAAAAAAATTTTTTTTTAAATATTTTCAGCAAGAGATTTCATTTTTAACCAGGAAGATTGATTATCGATCCAGAAAAACGAATTTTCAATAAAATAATGCCATTTTTAACAAAAAAAAATAATTTTCACAAAAAATGGAATATTTAAATTTCCAGTTAAAAAATTAATTTTCAACCGTTAAAAATTTTTTTAAAGGAAAGTATTAGATTAGATTTTTATTTTCAAAAAATTGATTTTTACCAATAAAATAGAAAATGTTTACAAAATTAATTAAAAAGATTAATTTTCGACCGAGTAAGACGATCTTTTAAGCAAAAGACCTAATTTGACACCTTAATTACACCTTATTTATAAAAAAAAAAAATTAGGGAAAGGTCACAATTCTTATTCATTCCCAATGATCAAGGCTAATGATGACCCAATTCTGTTTGGGTGGGGTTAATTAAAATTAAACTATGATTGTTTTTAACAATTATAATTGTATGATTTCTCAATCAATTTTTTTTGATAATATCTTCCCAAATATAATTTAGAGAATCATTCGAAGAATAAAATAAGGGCATAATAAAATTATGTGTTTTGTTGAACATGTGTCTTTTTTAGTATAAAATTGTTGTTCCTATTTGAAAATTAATTTTTTAATTCAAATTGACCTATTCAATTTTTAACTGAAAAATTCACTTTTTTATTTGAAAGTTCTTGCATTTTCCTGAATATTCATCTTTTTATTAGAAAATTAACATTTCTGTTTGAAATTTTAACTATTTGGTAAAAAACATAATTTTTTGGATGAAGATTCATCATGAATTGAAATGAAAAGTTATATTTTCTTAAAAATTTTTGTTATCGGTTGAAAATTAATTTTTAAAACTAGAAATTTAAATATTTCATTTTTGGTGACAATACATTTTTTTGTTTTGTTAAAAATGGCATTATGTTATTGAAAATTCGTCTTTCTGGATTGATAGTTATGAATGAAATCTTTATACTGAACATTATTTTTTTACATTTTTTTTTAAATTGTATTTTTAGTTGAAAAGTTTGGTGTTTTTTTCAATATTTCTCTTATTATTTTGGCAGAAAATTTCTTTTTTTTGTTGAAGAGTTAAATATTTGGTTAAAAATTCATCTTTTTAGTTTAAAACTTTTATTTTATTTTAGATAAACTATTTATTTTGCTGCGGATTTCTCTTTATTATCAAAAAATGATCGTTTATAGTTCAAAATTTATTATTTTTGAATAACAATTAAACTCTTCCATTTCTACTTGTAAATTTATCTATTTTAGTTGAACATTCTAATATTTTAGAAATTTATCTTTTTGCCAGAAAATTAATCTTCTTATTTGAATATTTATATTTTGCTTGAAAATTCATATCCTCGGTTAAGTATGTAACTATTATATTAAAAATTTAATTTTTAGTTGAAAATATTTATTTTTCAACTGAAAATTAAACTTAATTATTTCTTAAACCGAAGAATTAATTAATAAAAATTAAAATATTAATTAATTTAAAAATTAATCTTTCTTGGTTAAATATTCATATATTTTGTGGGAAATTCCTCTTTTTTGTAGAAAATTTGTCTATTTGTTTTAAGCTTATGTTTTAAGTATAAAATGAACAATTTTATTAAAAATGCGTTTCTTTGTTAGAAAATTAATTTTTTAAATAATTGCAAATATATTAATTTCAGGTTTTTTGCCATTTTTTTTGGTAATTTTCAGCTTTTCCATTGAATTCAACTATTTTTTATTTGAAATTAAAATTTTTTTTGGTTGAAGTATCAACTATTACATTTTTCGATTGGAAATGATCATTTTAGTTAAAACTTTAACTATTTTGTTGGACATTTCTTTTCTAGTTACAAATTAATTTTTTTTTAATGAAAATTTAATTAATATATTTTTTCTTCAACGCTGTTGTTTTTTAGTTGAAAATTCAATTATTTGTTTAAAAATAATTTGCTTGTTAACGGAAAATTTAACTGTTACATTTTTCGTTCAAAATTTACATTTTTTAGTTAAATAACGAATATTCATATATTTTATGAAAGATTAGTTTTTTTTGGAGAATAGTTGTTTTCTTAGTTGAAAATCTATCCTTTAAGGAGAAAGAAAGAAATAAACCTTTAAATAACTACTGTTAAATAAACAATTTTAAGCTGAATTATTTTTTTTGTGGTGTTCTTAGAAGCCTCCATCAATATTTACAGAAATTGAGAATAAATCCTTTTTTATCGATTTTATAAATCATTTTAAAGATAAGTCAGTTACGGGTAGAAAATTAATCTTTTTTGGTTGAGGATTCACCTATTTTGTTGAGGAATAATTTTTTTTTGTTATATTCAAATAATTTTTTGTTAAATCTATAGTAGATGTTTATTAATTAAAAGCTCATATATACCTGAAATAGTTAATTAGATTATGTTAATCAATTGCATTAATAAATTAAAATATGAATTAATTAATTTACGTATATTTGAGCTTTCAATTAATGATTATCTAATGTAGGATGGTCTCTCCCTACTTCCTTAAAAAATTTTCTTTTTTTGTTGAATATTGAACTAGATGGTTGAAAATTAGTTTTTGTTGTTGTTGTTAAAATTGAACTATTTTGAACTGAAAATTCAAATATTTCGTTGAAAGTTAAACATTTTTGTTAAAAACAAAAAAGTAATTTGTTAAAAATTAGTTTCTTGTTGTTAAAATTTAATTGTATTAAACTGCGATTTCAAATATTTGGTAGAAAATTCAACTGCTTGGTTGAGAATAAACTTTTGTGTTGAAAATTAAAATATTTTGTAGTAAATTCTTCTCTTCGCCTTAAAACCTCAAATGTTTCATTTAAAAAAATTTTTTTTTACGTTAAGAATTCTATGATTGCATTAGAAAATTTCTCAAAAAAAAAAGTTCTCAATTAATTTTGGAAAATAAAATCAACCCAAATAGAAATTTAGAGAATCCTTCAAATAATAAAAAAAGACCTTGATCATTAGGATTCAATAAAAATTGTAACTTTTCTCTAAGGAGAAAGAAAAAACTAAACCTTTAAATAATTACTGTTTAATAAACAAATTAATTCAGATTTATATTTTTTAAAGTGTGCTCAGAAGCCTCCATCAATATTTATAGAAATTAAAAATAGATATTTTTTTGTCGATTTTATAAATTCATTCATCAAAAATTGAATCGTTACATTTTCAGTGAAAAAATAATTAATTTTCAAAAAGTTGTAATTATCAACTAAAAATTGAACGGTTAAATTCTCAGTTAAAAAAAATTAATAAATTAAAAAACCACAGATTTTTAATGAGCTAAAGAAGTGAATTTTCAAATAAAAATGGAACCACTCTATTTTCAGCCAAAAAATTATTTTGCATTAAAAAATACAAGTTTGTAACCAAAGACATAAATCTACAAGTAAAATAGTTAAATTTTAAGTTATTAAAATTATTTTTCAACAAAATAGTTGAGAAATGAATAAGGTGAATTTTCAGCTAAAATAGTGCAATTTTCAACTGAAAAAGATACATTTTCAAATAAAAATAGAATAGTTTCATTTTTAGTTAAAAAATTATTTTGAACTAAAAAAAAAAACAATTTTCGACAAAAGAAATGAATTTTTATAAGTAAATATTTTATCTTTTATAAAAAAGCTAAACTAATCTCTAAATTTGCAGTTAAAAAATATTACTTTAAAAAAAAAAATTAAGGTGTAACAAAATAGTAAAACTAAATTTTGAAACAAATAGTTCTATTTCAAAATAAAAAATAAAAACATCACTCAAAGGAAAATAGTTAAATTTTCAGTTAAAAGAATTAATTTTCAACAAAAAATCCGGATTTCCAAAAAAATAGTTAACTTTTCTAAAAGCGAAATGTATTTTACATTAAAACTATGAAATCTTAACTGAAACAATTAATCTTTAGGTAAATCGTTTAACTTCTACCAAAAAAATAAAATTATAATAAAAAGATTAATTTTCTATTGAAGAAGAGGAATTTTTATAAAAGTGCATGAATTTTTAACCAATTAGTTAAATTTTCAACAAGAAAACGAAATAGCTAAATTCGCAGGCAAAAAATGAATTTATAAACAAGTAATTCAGTTTTCAACTGAAACAAAATTTTTCACCAAAAGTGGAACGGGTAAATTTTCAGTTTAAAAAAAATATTTTTGAACAAACAAAAAAACAGAATTTTCAATAAAATAGTTAAATTTTCAGTTCTAAAATTTGTTTAACAAAATGACAGAATTTTTAATTGTAAAAGATAATTTTTTTACAGAAAATGGAAAGCAGACAAAAATAATCAGAAATAGTCAGAAAAAAGAAGTCCGAAAAGGTTTTTTTTCAACTAAACTGTTAAATTTTCAACTAAAAAAGAGGACTTATCGACGTCTGCTTTCAACAAAAAATGGGATAGAAAATTCGAATTTTTAGTCAAAAATAATTATATAATAAAGTTTTAGTAATTTTTTGATGATTATATAAGAATAATTATAGAGAAATCTTTATAAAAAAATGAGTATAGAAATAAGATTATAAATATTGAAAGAATTGATGCAAAAAAGAGAAAAACCAGAAAGATTCAAATAATCTGTTAAATATACTGAATAAAAGTTTGAATTTCAATTTGAATTCTAAGATTCTAATTCTAATTCTAAGATTCTAAGATTCTAAGAATTTGAATCTAAAGCATTTAAAAAAATGTTATTAAGAAATAAATAATACATTAATAACTATAATAAAATACTTTTGTTTGCTGATAATAGTTTTTATTTTATTCATTATATGACGGTTTATTTGCTGTTAAATATTTTTTTAAATTATTATTTATTGGAATTTTACAGTATCGGCAATTTTATTTTACGGCATTTTTCAGTCATGCGAAATCCTTTTCATTAATACTTGAAAATTGGAGAATTTATTATTTTCAGAAACTTGAAAATTCGGAAATTTAATAATTTCGGGAATTTGAAACTTCAGCAATTTATTATTTACGGGTATTTGATAATTTCGGAAGTTAAAAAGTCAATTTTAAAATTTCGAGACAAAGCATTTCCGGTAGTATAACTTTTTTTCAGGAATGTGATTTTAAAAGATATGAAGGCATTTAAAAGTATTTCAAGTAATACCTAAGAAATTTTAGGGAATAAATTAAATTTTTATGTAACGGGATTTTCCAAAGATTTCAACAGATATGGAGGAATTAGAAAATTTTCAAAGGATCTGAAAGATTCTCTGCTATTTAAAAATATCCCAACGAGTTTCAAGAGGATAAAAAAATTTCAAGGGATGTCAATGAATTTTAAAAGATTTCGAAAGATTTCCAAGAATTTCACAACATTGATGAAATTTTATGAAACCTCCAAGTATTTCAAAAATTTGAAATTTTTTCGTACTTTTTCCCAAGTGTGGTGGGTTGTTTTCAACTCTTCCAAATTTGGACCTTTATTCGCAAACCTCAGCTATACGAGAAATAAATAATTTCGCCAGAGTTCGATATCAAGGAAAGAAGAAAGGAATGTTGGGAGGTCTTTATAGGGCATAAAAAGCCAAGTCCGTCGACCCTGTCCTACGACAATCCAAGTTAGGCTCTCGTTCACAAAACCACCCTAGACCCCCCCTATGTTTACCGAGTTCTGGAACAATCGATATATCGATTGTCGAGACGTCGGACCGGCTGGTCGACGACCACAAGAGGTGGTTTGTCTACCGGTAGTCACTTGTTGCCTACCACCCCCGGGGGTTTGGGGTTGGCCTTGTCCCTCTGTGTTATTTGGGAAACGCTTGTCCAACTACCGGATTCATAGGCAGTATAGGCACCCGTAAAGTTCGCCCTGTCAGGGGATTTCTATTCTCTTTACTTTCCTCTAGACTCTAGATCGAATCCACATCACGCGACTTTCTCTGCAGAAAATAAGTCTTGTTTTTCTTACGGCTTGTTCCTTTCACACCTTAATTTAAGCCCCTCTTAGTCTTATTTACTTATACTGTTCCATTCTTTTCCTTCTCTGGCTTTTCTACCTCCTTTATGTATTCTTTTCCCGGTCCTTCCTCTTCTAAAACTATCGAAGTTCTCTACCCATCCTCATTTCTTCTTTCTTCTTTTACAGTCATCTCATACATGCTCCCATATGTTATCTGACCATTTACATACTCTGCATTTTCTCTCCTCATCATTCTCCCAATCATCTTGCCAGATATTTTGGCAATCATCTTTTTATCGCCTTATAGTATCTTTCTTCTATACTCCTCCATCTACCTATTGTCGCATTTCCCTATCTTTGTCAAATTCTGCATAATCTAAATTTCATCCTATTCCTCGAGCTCTAAAAAAACTTCTCTTTCTTCTCTTACACTCTTTTCTTCTTTCTCCTCCTTTTTTTTGTAACCATCTCATAAATGCACCCATGTCTCATCTGACGATTCACATACTCTGCATTTTCGCTACTCATCATTCTCCTAATGCTTTTACTTCATTTTCTAGTCTGCATCTAGAACTATCTCTTTTCACACCATCTTTCCAGATATTTTGGCAATCATCTGTTTATCACCTTATAGTATCTTTCTTCTATACTCCTCCACATACCTATTGCCGCATTTCCTTATCTTTGTCAAATTCTGCATAATCTACATTTTAGCCTATCCCTCGAGCCCTTAAAAAAACTCCTCTTTCTTCTCTTATAATCTTTCCGCCTCTCTCCTCCTTTCTTCTTTTGCAACCATCTGATACATGCACCCATGTCACATCTGACGATTCACATACTCTGCATTTTCCATCCTCATCATTTTCCCAATCATCTTGCCAGATATTTTGGCAATCATCTTTTTATCACCTTATATTATCTTTGCTCTATACTCCTCCATCTACCTATTGCAGCACTTCCCTTGACTGGAAAATGAAGTAAAGGTATTGGAAGAAGGATGAGAAGAGAAAATGCTGAGTATGTGAATCGTCAGGTGAGACATGGGTGCATGTATGAGATGGTTGCAAAAAAAAGAAAGGAGGAGAGAGAAGGAAAGAGTATAAGAGAAGAAAGAGGAGTTTTTTTTAGAGCTCGAGGGATAGAATGAAATTTAAATTATGCAGAATTTGACAAAGATAGGGGAATGCAGCAATAGGTAGATGGAGGAGTATAGAAGAAAGATAATATAAGGTGATACAAAGGTGATTGCCAAAACATCTGGCAAGATGTTTGGGAGAATGATGAGGAGAGAAAATGCAGAGTATATCAATCGTCAGGTGAGACAGGAGGGAGAGAGGAGGAAAGATATACTCTTTCCTCCTCTCTCCTCCTTTCTTCTTTTGCAACCATCTCATACATTCTCCCAATACTTTTACTTCATTTTCCAGTCTCCATCTAGTTCTATCTCTTTTCGCACCATCCTGCCAGATATTTTAACCATCCTCATTTTATCCCTTTATACCATTTATTTATCTTTCCTCTGACCTTCTTCTTTCTTCTCTTCTACTCTTTCTAAAAAAACTCTCCTCGAACATATTTACAAACATCATTGCCTCTTTCCCTTATTTTCTTTTTCACTCCTTTTCTCAACTTTTATTCTCTCTTTTTACTACTTGCCATACTTCTTCCGTGCTTGCATTTTCTGCCTCCTCCTCGAACATTTTTTTCTTCTTCCTCTATTTTTGATGACAGTTGTCATTGTTTTTTGTCACAAGAGAAGAACTGATTTTCTTGATTTAAAACTTTTTTTCTGTGGATTTCAAACATTCACTTTAGCATCACCAACAATTTTTAGTTCCCTTTTAAATTAACTCAACGTTTTTAAAAGCATCCCACGTTTGTTATCTAATATCAAATAAAAATAAAGGAAGAAACTATACTTTCTGTAGACTTTGACTCAGAATAAACACTCATGAAGAATGCCTCAAGTTCTCATGATGAGACTAATCAGCTTGAAAGGTGTTTTCTTTTTCTTATTTTTCTAAAAGCAGTATTATCAGGGTTAAGGTCCTGATAAGAGAAGAATGATCTTACGATACATTTTAAGCGGAGGCATATTGAAAAAAAATATTTCGTTCAAGAATAAATATTTATATACTATCATTGTAAACATATAAACTTAAATATTTTTGTAATTAATTTTCTTACTACCAATTAGCACTGCAGACCTCACTCAATAACGAATTCATGTAAAAATTTAATCACTTCAATAAGTGTATCCATAATTTTGTTGTTAATGTTTTACAGTTTTTAAGTGGAATATCAACTTTTTAAAATTTTCCCAGATTAGAAATTATGAATGGTTTTGTTTGCTGAAGATAAAACGTTCGAAAACAAAAGTATATTTGAAAATGAATCTGTTTACAATACAAAAATTCTATTTTTATATCAACCTTGTCCTAGTTCAATTTTCAACCAGAAAAATTAAATTTACCAAAAAAAATTTAACAGAAAAGATTAATTTTCTACCAAAATTTCAAAAAGAAAGAAGGAAATCTTCTAAGCTAAAAAAGATCATTTTTAAAACAGAAAACAAATAGTTCAATTTTCAGTTAGAAAATCAAAATTTCCATACAAAAAAGAAATGAAACTAACAACCAGATAGATAAATCTTTAACAGAAACAATTATTTCTATCCAAAAAGATGAAGTTTCAAACTAGTTGTATTAATTTTATACTAAAAATATGAATGTTCTAATAAATATTTGAGTTCTCACAGAAAACAAATAAATTCTTTACCTAAAATAGAATAGATGAATTATAAAAAAATAATTTATAAAAAAAATAATTTTCTACAAATTAGTTCAATTTTCAACAAAAAAATGATTTGTTCATAAAATAGGTGAATTTTCAATCAAAAACATCAATTTTTAACCGAAAATAGAATAGTTCAATTTTCGATTCAACAAATAAGTTTTTAACAACAACAAATTTTCAACAAAATAGTAGAATTTTCACCTAAAATAGATACATTTTGAACATTAAATAAAATAATTAAATTTTAATTAAAAAGTTAATTTTCAAAAAATCTTTCTTAACGAAATAGTTCAATTTTCTCAATATATGCTCTTGGCAAAAAAATATATATTTAAATCTTCAGTACAAAAAATAGATAAATTTTAACCCAAAAATTGAACAAATAAATTTTTAATTTAAAAAATAATTTTTAATAAAAAAACGAATTTTCAAAAAAAAATTACATTTTCAAACATAGCGATCAATTTTTAATTAAAATTATAAATCAATAACTAGAATAGTTGGGTTTAAAGTCAGAAACATGAATTTTCAAAAAAGAAGATTAATTGCTGCTAAACAAGACAAATTTTCGAGTAAAAAAGATATCATTTCAACAAAAATTGAATAGCTTAATTTTTAGTTTAGAAAAACTAATGTTCAACCAAACAAGTGAATTTTTAACTAAAATAATAAAATATTTCGCTGAAATACTTAAATTTTTATATAAAAAAATTAATTTTTAACGCAAAAAAAAGTTTTCAGCAAAATATTTAAAGTTTAAGCTTGCATAGTTAACCAAGAATTGGTCAGTTAAATTTACAATTTCAACTAGTGACGTTAATTTTATGCTAAAAAGGTGGATTTTCAACAAAATAGAATTTTTAACCAAAAAGATTTTAAAATAATAAAATATATGCTCTTGACAAAAAAATATCTAATAAAATATTTAGTACAAAAAAAGAACAATTTTTTAACAAAAATTGAACAAATAAATTTTTAGTTTAAAAAATAATTTTAAGCAAAAAAAAACAATTTTAAAAAAAATAGTTACTTTTTTAAACAAAGCGATCAATTTTTAATTAAAATTATAAATCTTTAACTAAAATAGTTGGGTTTAAAACCGTAAACATGAATTTTCAACTAAGAAGATTCATTGCTGCTAAATAAGACGAAGTTTCGACTAAAAAATATAACTTTTCATCCAAAATTAAATAGTTTAATCTTTAGTTTACATTTTGAGAAAGAAAAAATTAATTTTTAACAAAAAAAAAGTTTTCAACAAAATATTTAAATTTTAAGCTTGCAGAGTTAACTTTCAACAAAGTTATCAAATTTTCAATTAAAAAAAAGCCTAATTTCGAAAAGAATTTAATTGTTCATATTTCAAAAAAAAACTTAATAATTTTTATTAAAAAATCGTTCATTTTGACCAAAAAATACGAATTTTCAGTATGATTTGAATGAATGTTGAAGAGAAAGATTTTTAGTCAAGAAAATAAAATTGCAAGCAAACTGTTAAATTTGTAAGCAAAAACACGATTTTTTAACCAAGAATATTAATTATCTGAAAAAGAGTATTAACTTTTACCCAGATAGTTGAATTTTCCAGAAAAAACGATCATTTTAAAACCAAAAATAGAAAAGTTAAATTTCAAAGTAAAAAAATTCTTAACATTTGTTTGGGTTTTGTGTGTACTAAAATTCTGGAAAAAAATTCCTTGACAATTCCTGGTTTTTTCCATGTATGATTTTTCGCGAAATTATTACAAATAATGTCCCTTTTTATTTTATAGGAATTTAATTATTATTAAAAGATTTTCTTTAATACTTTAGCACGATGGATTAAACAAATAATTATATAATACTAAAAACATAATTAATCATTTCTCGAATTTGTACCTTTTCACGTAGAAATTTGGACTTTCAAAAAGATACATGAACTTTTAAACAAAAGGATTAATTTTCTATCAAAAAGACGATTAAAAAAAAGAAATTAATTCTCATATATAAATTTAC
>JAAAKG020136457.1:0-13196 GCA_010014905.2 Druon quercuslanigerum
AAACAATTCTCCCATTGTTAACTTTAACATACATTAAACTGTATCACATTTTTTTTTTTTTTTTTTTTTTTTTTTTTTTTTTTTTTTTTTTTATAATAATAATAATAATAATAATAATAATAATAATAATAATAATAATAATAATAATAATAATATTGAAAGTATTGAAACTTACTTCTCGATTGAAATACTGGGATCACTGAGCCTTCGATGAATACGAGCCAAGTGATCTTGTGCACAAATGAGGTCACCATACGATCGAGTTTTAGTCATTTGTCCCTGTGGTTCCTCATTTTCGCCATTTTCACTGTCGATCATTGTCATCCTCTGTTTTATGTCGCTGACTCCAAGAGACGTTTCCAAGGAACCCAGATAAACTTCTGACCAAAGTGACAAGTCCCTCACATTGCAACTGGGCCATAATACCTAAATAGACAAAATTTTACAACTTTAATATCATATGTAACTTGTAATTTGACTCTATGGTGCAGTAGACTTACTTGATTTTTTAGAGGTGAATACAAATGATTTATAAAGCAATTGGAATTGAGAAAACGCCATACTGAATAAGTGCGTTCCTGTATTCTCTCTCTAAGCCTCTCCTGCCTTGTGTTACAAAGGAAGGTTCCAAAAAGTTGCGAATACGTATGCTGTGCTAATTTAACCTGAAAAGAAAAAAAATATCTTGAATCATCATTCTTAAGATAAACAAGCGCAACCTCGTGATCATAATAATATCTGTGAAAAAGTTGTAAATATGTTCTTATAAAATATAAACAAAGAGTTGAGAAGATAAACTTATGTCGTGAGAATTGCATAATACTATATATATTGCGCTCCTAATTGCAAATTATTATTATACAATTACTATATAAATAATTATTACTGAATTTCTAACAGCAACATGACATTTCTCATTATACCACCATCAAGTTTCTTATACTTATAACCTATACTAATTCCAACACAAATGAACAAGATATACTTTTTCACTACCAGAATAACTTCTAAAAAATTAATTAAATATGATCATTGAAGTTTTTATTGACACGAGAAAATCATAGTTAGGTTTGAGAACTGAACGGAAGTGGGATGCAATTTGAATTCAATTTTGTGTGCTATTAGGTTGGTACCTCTGTTGGTATACGGTAACTAGTTTAATTAAACCACTTCAAAATTAATTACTATGTATTAATCGGTGGTGAGTTTTAACTTTATTAATTTTTATGACTTTTTCAGGCCTCACAGTCCCTATGGGATATAATATAGGGGCCAAAGGGTATTTTTTCGCACTCGAAGCATAACAAAATTCAGAAGAATTCAGAACAATTCAAGTAATATTCAAAAGAATTTAAATGAATTGAAAAAAATGTTAAAAAATCAAAAAATTCCAATGATTTCCTTAAAACTGGAATGAATTTATAGGAAAATAAGATAAAAGAACTCGATAAAATTCATAAAAATGCAACGTGAATTACAAAAAAATCAAATTAATTTGATGCAATGCCTAAGAACTAAAGGTGAAGTTAATCGACTACAATATCGATTAATGAGCAGAATTCCTGAAAATAAAATCAAGAATCCATCGATTGCAATGAGAACATTTTATGGTGATTGACCAAATTTGGTAGTTGGATTCTTGATTCTATTTTCATGAATTCTGCTCATTAACTTGATTATTGAACGTTAATCAGGATTTTAAATTTCATTTTAATCTTATTTAAATTTCTTCAATTTTAATATCAATTAAATAAAACTTGTTTTAAATTCAACAAATATCACTGAATTAAATCGAATTCAGTGAATTTAGAAGGTTTCACGTAAATTAAAAAAAAATAAAGAAAATTCCAAACAAACTAATGACATAAATAAAACGCTTTTTGGGATTTTTTTTTAATTTTCTAAAATATTTCGAATCCTTTAATATCTTTTAAAAGCCCGTGATCCTTTTTAAAGCCCTTGACAATGCCTGAGAATCTTTTACAATACCCTCAAGTATTTCAAATCCTTTTAAATCAAAATTAATTACTGAAATCAATAAAACCTTTTTTTTTAATATTTAAAATAACCTAAATTCTTTAAAATCCCTTAAACTCCTTTAAAATTTGTTAAAGCTCTTGAAAATGTCAAGGAATTTGAAAAAATGCGTTACAATATTTCGAATCCTTTGCTCATTTAATCAATTGATCATCAGGATCAATGTGAATACCAAATCTCTTCAAATCTTTAAACCCCTAAAAAATACTTTACTTCTCATGAACAATTCCACTACAATATTATAAAATCCCGTGAAAGTCTATGATGATATTTTCTGCAATCATGGAAGATGTATTGAAATGTGATGTGTTTTATAACACCTTAAAATCATAAAAATCCTGAGAAATCTTATAAAATAACTTGAAATATTTTAATATTTTAAAACCTTATACGTTCTGTACAATCCTCCCCTATTTTCAGAAATTTTGGAAAATTCTGTAGCCTACAATATTTTAAAAGCTTTAAAATCTTATAAAACCTTCATAAATACCCTGAAATATTTCAAAGAATTCAAAAATACACTACCATCGGAAATTATGAGATCGATTGCAGCAAGCACTATTAAAAATCACTGCTGGCTTTGAACCACGACAACTCAACGACAAAAGATGACAGGGCAAAAAAAAACAGTTGGAAATCCTATGAAATTCCACGTCTAGTAATGTCAAACAGATTTTTTCTTAACTGCTGAAGAGAATACAGCACGTGATAAGTTTTAAAAAAAATTCTAGGTTTTCTAAAATTTTGTACCTCGCCTTCAACTTTTAGCATGACCTAGGAAAATTGTTGCAAAATCTGAAAATTATACGACATAGAGCCTGAAATTTTATCTTTAATTTAAGCAAAAAAAACTTAAAAAATCTTAATTGGTTCCCGAGATATGATTAAAAATGTTCAATCGTATCTGAGTTGAGTTTTAGTCGACGATCACGTTTCTCGGCCGGTCTGTTGATCACCTCCTTCGTTGAGGCAGGCCCGAATAGGTCACGCACAGAGGAGGTGTTCTGATTAAATACCTTGGATTTAAGAATAGAAATCTCCGATTTATATTATTCTGCTAGGTTGGTCCCGTAAGACAATGTTTATTTAAAACCTTATATTTTCTACACAAGGTACTAAAAAATTCTTGTATTTTGCAAAATGACGTCGAATTAATCAAAGTTAACATATTTCAAGGACATTACAAAATCTTAGATTTCACTCATTGCATGCTCCTTCTTAGTTCCTTTTACTTCTTATCTTAAGTTTTTACACCTTAATACTTACAAGATATGCAGGCGACATTTGAAAATAACAAGGGAACTGTTTGATTAACTGGTGAATGCAGTCAAGCCATTGTAAAAATACTGGGCAACGTTCATTCGGATCCTCCCCACCCACTGATTGCCCACATCTGTCTGCAAATTTGTGGCCAAAATCCAGCCATTCCCTTTCGCACAGAATTTGGAAACCCTAAAATTTGTAAGTATTCGGATAAAAAAAGTTGATATGTAAAAGCATTAGAAAATCTAGGGAAATGTTTGAATGCTTTAATGATTATACACTTCAATTTTGAAACGTGCCAAAGAAAAGTTAAAACACTTTCTGTTCCATGGACCTTTACCAATGTTTAAAATTTTTATGGACGATTGAAAAACATGGAAAATGTAAAACGAACCTCCATTGTTCGATAATACGGATCGAGTAAAATCTGAGCCAATGCTACAATTTGAGGCGTTCTATCCCATCCATCGCTGCAATGAACTAATACTGGCCTTCCTTCCGTCTCGATCGCTGATGCGACCGTTACTGCTGCTTGCAGTAATCCCGACATGTGTTGCAACCATCGTGTGTTTTCTAATAAACTCAAGTAACTGCAAAATAAAAACATTTAATACGATGTGTTGACCACTCAACTTTTGAGTCTACACCAGATTTTATCATTTCAAATATTTCAAAAGATTACAGAGACTTAACTAAAATGTCTAATATTTCACAATTAGTTCACAAATATTTTTAAAATTTTTACGTAATTCACAATTTATAAGTTGAGCCTCATGTCATTTGAGGATCTAAAATTAAAGCGACTAAATTTAGCATGAACGTTTGAATCCAAGGGAAAAAATCCCGGACTATGTTTTTGATGTCTTCGATTAGAAATTGCTCAATTTGCAACGTTTTTAATTTGTCAGTGTCGTCTAATAATGAATCTATGAAATTATAATTATTTACATATTTAAAATAATTTATTAAGCTTCAACCCTAAATTTACAATAGTTTATAATTAAAAGATTTTTAATCACCGTCTATAGTCAAGGAATGTGCTAGAAATCACTGTTTACTTTTTCAATTGAAATTTGAATTTTCAATCACCGTCTAAGTTGAGAAAACTTAATTTTCAATCGAAAAAAATGTTCAACCTCGATTTTCTTAGAATCTAATAATATTTTTCACAGCTTTATACTGTAAACTGAATTATTGAAATTATTATTTTCTTAAACTCAAGAGAATTTAAACTGGAACTCAGTCAAAATTGAATAATTTCACGCAATATCAAATATGTAGTTTTTGAATGGATTGGAAGGGTTGTGCAACCAACAATTTTACAAATTACAGGAAACAAATAAATTTACTATCGTTTCCCGGTTTTATACGGTCTGCTCGATTCAACGGCCGCTCTGCAAATTTCTTATCGAAGTAAAACAAACAATCTTTCAGAACTTGCAACATTTTGGACACTACCACAGCTATCTTCTCTTGATTTGTTTATTTCCGACTCTAATTAAGTTCTTCGTTACGAAACAAAAGTGAAATGAGGTAAGTTGCTAGCATGACAGAATGTGCGTAGGACGACAAGTTCGTTACGATTCTAAATGCTTGGTATCACTCACTTCGGTTGTTCCGAATCAGATGCGCAGAGCTGTCTCACCGCGTGGAAGCTTTTTCGAATTGAGTGTATGTTTGCAAGATTCATGAACTGAATATCGCAACTGAGATAATACTCCGGGCATTCACAGCCTCCGCCTCGTGCTCGATTCGCCACCGCAGTCGTGTAAGATCTTGCATCAACGATCAGTACTTTCTGCAAGCAAAAATCTCTTCGTTAATGAAAGAAACAAAGATACTCTTATCAGAAAGGGTCAAACGGCTCTTACTTTTGTACTGGCACTGTTTGCTGGCGCAGTCTCCTCTCCTGCTTCAGGATAATTAATGGGCGAATCGATAATTGTTTCCCCTCTGTCATATGAACACGCATCAGAAAGAGCCTTCAAAAGATCTTCATCCTCCTTACTTCGCCAACCTAGCCAGCCAACCTCTGGTTGGCTACTGCGAGCAATCACTGCTCCATTTTTCACGTTTCTGAAATCACAAATTGTAATTTTTACAGATTTCATAAAACTCTAAAGGATATTAAAGATTTTACAAATATTTCGAAAGATTTCAAAGACTTCCGAAGATTCCAAAACTTTTCAAATGCCACAAAAAGCTTCCTAAGATCTCAAAATATTTTACAAGTTTTTAAAGATTTCGCAAATATTTCAGGAATTACAACCATTTCATAAAGATTTCAAAGATTCCAAAAGCTTGCAGATTTCAATATATTTTAAATATTTCAGAAAGATTAAAAGGGTTTCAAAGAGCTCAAAAATCTCAAAATACTTTAAAAGATTTTTAAAAATTTACAAAGATTCCAAAAATTCCGAAAGATTTCAAAGATTAAAAATATTTAAAAAGACTTGAAACATTAAAAAACATTCGCAGATTTCAAAGACCTCAATAGGTTCTAAAGGTCTTAATATATTTAAAAAGTTTCCAAATATTTCACAAAGTATTAAAAGATTCCAAAAGATTTCAAAGAACTTAAAATATTTCAAAGATTTCAAATATCTCAAAATCTTTAAAAATATTCCAAAGATTCCAGACCTAAAAAGTTTCCATAAATCTCAAAATATTTAAGAAATGTTCACAAACTTGGGAAATATTTCAAAAGTTTTGAATATTCCACAAAGATTTCAGAAAGAGTTGATGGTTTGAAAATATCTCCCATTGCTTTCAAAGATCTCAAATTACACTGGTCGACAAAATTTGTACCCAAAGCCCGGACTATTTGACCCCGAAGTGGATTCCTCGGTGTCCTTAAAAACGAATCTGTTCTCTACGTTTTTCCGATAAATCAGGTTTTTGAGATATCCTACCCTGAAAGTGCAAAAATTGCTATTTTTAGCCACATTTGGGGCAATAACAAGATTAGCAATTTTTATCCAAAAACTGCAAACGCTATCGCTTGGTACTCCTTTTTATCTTCCATTCCCATTTTCGATCATACAGAAACGATTTATTTTCTCCGAGATATAGCACACTAACCATTACAGTTTAGCGATGCCTTCTTTGCTAGTTTTTCATTGTGTAACTGAAATGGTTAATGTGCGATATCTCGGGGAAAAATCGTTTCGGGATTATCATAAATTTTAGGATATCTCAAAAACCTGACGTATAGGAAAAATTTAGACAACGGATTCGTTTTTAGGGCAACAAAATCCTTCGGGGTCACAAAGACCGGTCTTGCGTACAAAAAATATGTCATTTTTGTTGGCCTGTGTTATTTCTTTACACTACAGAACATTTTGAAATATATCAAAGATCTCAAAATATTTAAAATTATTTCACAAAGATTTCACGAGGTTTACAAATATCTCAAAATATTTTATCAATCTCACAAATCTTGCCAAAGATTTCAATCAATAAGTTTCCATAGATCTCAATACATCTTAAACGTTTTCAAAAATTTTGCAAATACATGAATCACTCTGAAAATTTATGGAGTGCGATTGTAGAAACGGTGAAGCGGAAACTTTCTAATAGTGTTCTTTAGAGCAAGTTTTTAAATGACAGTTGGCGTACTTTGCTTACGGTTCTTAGCATACTTAAAAAAAAAAATCTGGAGTATTAGCATTTATTCATTCCACAAACTTTCAGAGTGACCTACGTATTTTAAGAATTTCAAAGATTTCGCAAGGATTGAAAAGATTTCATAGATTAAAAAAGAATGTAAAGATCTCTCAAAATAATTCAGAAAATTCCAAAGATTTCGCAAATATTTCCAGGATTCCGAAAGATTTTAAAGTAATCCAATACTTTTCGAAAATTTCAAGGACTTCACAAGGATTCAAAAGATCTCAAAATATTTTAGAAGATTTAAACAGATCTCAAACATTTCGAAAGATTTCACAAATATTTATTTATTTATTTATTTATATTTTACAAATATTTACCTCCAAACAACGGCAGGTATTCTTCGTGAACTCCTGAATTTGGCAACTATTTCGAGAGTGTCGTCTGAAATGCAAGCAGGTACGAGAAGCTGTGGGGGATAAGAGGGGCACATTCGGTAATCCTTGTTGAGCTGACTTATTCGCCAACTTCCATGAAGATTGAACCTCAATCTTTCCACCTGAAAAAGTCATTTCAAACAATTAATACATCTACTTCAAATCTGAAACCAGAGCTTCAAAGCACCATTTATGAATTCATAGTTACGCACTTCTGCTTTGAAAGTGGTCAGGTACGAACTAGTCTCCTTCCCAAGTCTGGGATAGCCTTTGTGATCTTCCAGATTTTCCGTGGACCATGCATAGTAAGCAAAAGCAAACACATCTTCCATGCTTTTCCGAGGGCCTATAACTTTGTGTAACCGCTTGTACCATTCCAGACAATGTTCATTTGTAGAAAAGGAGCAACTGGAAGGTCAAATAAAGTTTCAATAGTGTACACACTCTGGATGTTTTACTGAATGATACATCAACTTTATAATCTCACCTTAAAGAACGAGCGTCCTTGCAACCGATATGGAGGTAGAACATTTCCTTGACCTCGACAGTTTCGATTACACCGACGGGGATGTTGTTGCATGCTTTTCCTGCTTGGAGGTATAGTCTGTAATTCGAAAGTGACAGGACTCCATCAGAAGTTCGTCCGAGTGCCACAACCGATTCTCCAAAGACCGGTACGAACGGAAGAGCCAGAGTGTTGTCCTCGCACTCAAAGCTCGAGGCCTTTGGGTAGAGTTCGGAGGCACGCAGTTGGCAAATCGACTGCAGGCTCGTCGGTTCCTCGGAACTCTCCATTTCAACCGTTTAAACCTAACAAGAGAAAATGAACACATGAGAATGACAATTGGCTATGAACCAATTTTTCGAAATTCTTCGTTTAACCATTTCAAGTAATTTACTGGGAGCAGAGCACAAAAGACGCGCAACAAAGGGGAAATAGAGTAATTTTTTCAAGAAAAAGGGGGAAATAGGGGAAATATTAAACATTAATTTTTACATGAAGAAAAGAGATTTTTGAATGATTTTTTAAATGATTTCTGCCCATTGTCAAATTTACTTTAAAAATATATACTTGTTTGAAATCCATTCACGGGTATATATAAAAGTCCGGAAAGAAAATGTTTTCTAATAAACAACTTGTAGATGTTTAAAATCATTCCCACAATAAAAAATATCTTCTCTTTTTAAAAATACCATCATTATTAATAAAATCATGATACTTTTAAGTGTAAATCAATACATCTTTCCAAGATTTGTAATTTCGAACTTACTATAATTACTATAGTTAGTACTTTGAATGTAAATTTGAAATTACAATTTTCAATGCTCTTAAATTCAAATTAAAAAGTTCAAGTTTGCGGACCTAAATATTTTTTGTGTTACGAAAATAATTTATTTGTATTAATTTAGGAAAAAATATTTTAGCTTTAAATCTTCATTTAAATCCTCAATAGTTTGGTTTGAAATCGTTCAAATAAACATTTTTTATTTTTTATTAGTAGGATATAAAAAAATGAGATTGCTCAACACTTCTATAAAGATTTAAAATTGAAGTGGATTATTCTAAACGTTTGGCTTTAAATCGTTCCAGTTAAAAAATTTAACTTTGCTGTTTTTTTAATTATTTAACATAGTACATTTACATGAAAAATTCTCCACTTTCTAATACTTTTTTTTTAAACTTACCATGTATTTCTCATTGTTCCAATTTTATATTGGAAAACAACTTCTGTTTCCGGGTTTCAAATCTTAGTAGTGTATCCGTACAAAAGTAAAACATTTCTCATCCTGCCCCTCGGTAAATGTTTGTCCAAGTAATAAATACTTTTCCCCTTTAAACTATCTTCCAATAGAACTACATCTTGTCAATGTTTAGGTCCAATCGAAAAATGCATCACATTTGTAAGTGCAGTAGAAATCATTTATAAATGCAACATCTACTTATTGCACATGAGTAGAAATTTCCCAAGTGAGTCTACGATTTTTGATGTTGGAAGTAAAATTAAAACTAAGTATTGGAAAATAATCGACTCATTAGTATAATCGCAAGTTTTGAAAAAATTTGAGAAAAATGCATTTGTTTATTTACAAAGTGTGATTAAACATTTCTGCTTCGTTTGATTAATAAATTATTATTTCGTAAACTATTTATGAAAAATTGATGAAAATGTCAGGAAATGTTGAAAAATAAATGCATTTAACAATGAAATTCTGAAAAACATGCTATTTGTTATTGTTGCTAGTTTGTCATTTTTTAATAAAAAATGCCGATTTGACCCTGTTATACACACGATATTTGAATTTTTTTTAAGTATGGGAAGCCTGAACGGTTAAGATCCAGAAACCGTTTCAACTTTTTTGTGCTCGCTATTTGGGTTAATGATAAATAATATTGTTTAACGTCGCGAGCCGCATGCCGAGGTAACCGTTCGAGAGGCGCGTTGACAGGTTTGTGCGTGCACCCTTTATGCATGTTCGAACCTATCAACTATTTGGCGATGGAGATTCGCAATAAAAAATGCCACTTTGCCAGTCACACAAGGTTCGGATAGCGTTGACGAAAAAATTATTATCGTTAAAAACTCATTTAGGAAACTTTTATGGTAACCTGTTTTTAAACAAATTCTCTTCTCTAGCTGCAACCCGTTAAATAAAAGTAAGCATAAATGCGCGAGAAAAAATCTTTTTCTTGTAACGGATAATTGGAATGGAGTATTCAAAAACTTGATTGGATTACACGATTGCAATTCTTGTCGACGATGGATTTACGAGAAAAAAGATGACTTGGACTTTATAGTTTGTTTTCCTGAACATAAAAAGAAAAATGAAGATGTTTTTGAAGAAACTGAAGAGGGAAATGATCTTGAGCAAGAAGAAAAAAGTGATACAACGCTCCGATGTGATAATTTCGATGAGATGGAGAAAATTGAAAAAATTAACGATATTCTTCGTGAATCTGGAGAAACATTAATAAAAAAAACAACGTTTTTCACAACTTGCGGGTGAAAACAAGCAAAAGTTAAGTGTAGCTTTGAATAAATTGAAAACTTACAAAAACTGTGTTGTTGACAATAATAACTCCGAAATTTCGTACATACGTGACATAAAAATATCTTTGACTCAGCAGCCTGATCGATCAGGAAAAATACAAATTTTGACAACACACAACACATTGGACCATCGCAAAAATAAGAAGAGAATTTGGAGTGTCTCGCCGAATGGCATCAAAAGCCAAGACATTGAGGAACGAATCTGGGTATGGACGTCGGCCAAAGAAAAAAGCTGGTCGTAATCTTCTGAACACTACTCTAAGTGCAGTCCAAAATTATTACCTTGCCGATGATAATAGCCGTGTCATGCCTGGAATAAAGGATTATACATCAATCGTAAATGTGTCTTCGATTTGCATAAACTGTTTAAAGAAAATAGGCACCTAAGGCCTCGACAATGTATGTTGGCTGGTAAAAACGGTACGCATAACGTGTGCGTATGTAAAATCCATCAAAATATGAAATTGAAAATACACGGTCTGATAAAAGCACTAAAAATGAAAGGAGTCGACTTCACCGATACATCTGTGAAAATGCATCATCGAATTGCTTTTTCTCAGTTTGTGAAAGTTGTTCCAAAACTGAGTTTGTTACTGAAAAATTGAAAACTCTTCTCGAAGAAAATAATGTGAAGGAAGTAAAATTGAGCCAGTGGACCAGCACCGACAGGTACTTTATCATATATTCTTTGCTAAATAGTTATTTAAATTTTTTATACCACTTTTTTCATCATTTCTATTTTGGATTTCAGATGCGACATTTCAGAAGAAACTGAAACCAAGGACGAATTTTAGACCCGTTTAGCGGAAGAATTGCCGGTTCTTATAAAAAACGATTTACTTGCAGAAAAATACACGCTTCATGTGCAAAATGCAATCCAGGGCCATCATTGGGCAAATATTCAAGCCACTCTCCATCTGTATGTAATATATTACTACCAAAATGGAAAACAAAAGCACGACAGTTTCGTCATTATTTCTGAAAAATTGACTCACGATACGAGCTGAGTTCATTTATTTAATTCGAGAGTTATTAAGTACTTAAAAAAAAATTGGGGAAGAAAATGTCAAAAAAATTGTTTATTTTTCCGATGGGGCTGCATAGCAATATAAAAATAAATTCAATTTCATTAATCTTACGAAACATCAAGAAGATTTTGGGATTAATGCTCAGTGGAATTTCTTTGCGACCTCTCACTGTAAGGGGGCTTGTGACGGTATTGGAGGGACTGTCAAGAGACAAGACTATCGAGCTAGTTTGCAAAGAGTTGATTCTAATCACATCACTACTCCTCAAGTCTTTTTGAATGGGCGGAAAATCAATTTTCAAAGATCAAGTTCAATTCTTGTACTCAAAATGAATATGATCTGCATGAAAAATCTTTGTAAGGACGTTTCGAGAATGCAAAAATAATCAAAAATACACGGCAGTATCATTGCTATGAGCCTGTAGATGATGAAAAGATTGCCTGCAAACTGTTCTCAAATGACACCGTTTCTGTTGAAAATGCAACCTCACTGGCAAAAAAGAAAAATTAAATTTGATCATTCATATATTTGTGGGTTCATTTATTGTATGCCATATATGGCTTGCATGCAAAATAAAAATTGCTAATATTTTCATAATGCCATGCCTTCATAGAATTCTGAGATGCCCTTGTGGTGCACACCTCTCGAGCGGGTTACGTGGTACGCGGCGCTAAACAATAATGTTTTTTTTCAGAATTTCATTGTTAAATGCATTAAAGAAATAATAATTTGTTAATCAAACGAAGCAGAAATGTTTAATGGCACTTTGTGAATAAACAAATGCATTTTTCTCAAAAATTTTCAAAACTGTCCTTATATTAATGAGTCGATTATTTTCCAATACTTAGTTTTAATTTTCCTTCCAACATCAAAAATCGTAGGCTCTGTTGGGAAATTTCTACTCACATTAAAAGTACAATTATTAAAAAAGATTTTTAATTGTAGTACACTAAAATATAATCCAAAAGCAGCCCTCAATAGAAAAAAACGCTTCTAAATAACTTATTTAAATGTAATGACAACTATTCACGATTTATAAGTATTTTTTATTGCTACGTATTTTTTGAAAAATATTTAAAAGTGTATGTTTTAACTTTTAGAACCCTTCCCATAAATAAAAACTGTTACCAATAAGAAAACCATTATTTAAACATGTAAAAACATAATTTGTTGAAGTTTAATGAAAATTTGCTATGATTAAGAATTGTTACTACTTCATAGTTTAGGAGAATAATTATAGCTGTAAATATTAATTTTTAGAGCTCTTTTCATGAATTAGAACATTTATTTTTCATCCAAATACTAAAAATTCTGCATTTTTTAGCCTAATGGTGGATACTCGAACATAAGATTGTCTTTTTTATGTGCAACTTTTTTTAGGAAATCCAGGTACTAAACTACAACTTTTGGACCCCACCAAATTAAAAAAAAATGCACTCCGCCCTAGTCTATACAAGTTAACAAAAAAAGACCCGGAATAAAAATCCAAATAGGAGACTAAACAACTTTCACTTGTCAGACAATCTCTCTTCAATGTCGGCACCTTTCTATCGACCTCATCAGCTTTAAAAATAGCCAGTGGGAAAAACGAATTACTATTTTTAATACTCCGAATTCATTCATTCATATAATAAATACACTGCGCACAGTTTTAACATTTTATTTTTAAGTTTATGATTATTTTCAACTTCTTGAACTTAACATTTTTTAAATAAGATAGCCTAAAATTGTTAATTTTTAAATTTTTCATGCTTTAATGTAAACAAAATTTT
>JAAAKG020136458.1:0-13196 GCA_010014905.2 Druon quercuslanigerum
AGCCGGGATCAAGGATCGGTTCGAGAAACAAACGAAGAGGAACGATGGGTCCGGCTTTTCTGCGTCTTGCCGAAATCTATGACCGACACAGAATTACAGCAAGAGTTTTCGAAATTTGGGGCAATTGAGTATGCCACTGTCGTGAAAGATCGAAATACAAACGAGTCGAAAGGCTTTGGCTACGTGAAATTTCGAAAAGTCTCGAGTGCCGCGAAGGCATTTGAGGAATGTGATCGTAAATACAAAGCAGTATTTGCCGAGCCAAAAAAGCCAAAGCCTGAACACAACGATTCAAAATATAGCAATGGTCTCTCCGTCTCTTACGATAATCTTGGTGGTGGTTATGGTTCCTCAAATTTTGGCAAAAGTAGTATGAGTCTCGAGATTGCCACGAATTATCAGAATACGGAAGGATACACGAAGTTGCAGGTGATTGCCCATCCGGCCTTAAATCAAGACCAGCTGTGGAAATTGTTTGATATTGTGCCGGGATTGGATTACTGTAGTTTGAAGACGGACGTGAGGTATCGAATGCCAAGGGGACAGGCATCTGTGGCCTATTTAAATCCGAACGCGGCGGCCTATGCGCGCGAAAAGTTTCACGGTTTTGAGTATCCACCAGGGCACCGAATGATTGTGAAACCCGATTTGAGCGGCAATCCAACATCGAAAAACTCCTCCAAACCTGGAGGGTCAAATCTGATTACTGCCAGGACGGATTTGGTCCATCTTGCTGAAACGATCGCGCAGGCGACGTCTTTAATCCAAGCGGCTGGATTAACAGCTTCTTGTAAGTCGTTGTTTTTATTTTTCATTATTTTTAGTTTGTCAAGGTTTGATTATTTTTTTGTTTAAATTCCAATGTAAAATTGAATAAGGATAAGTCTTTATTTGCAAGAATCGGGAGAGAAATATTACACCGGGAGATTTCCCGAATTTCATAATTCGCGTATTTTGTAATTTTTGAAACTTTCAACAATATTACTCGCCTTATTTAAAATTGTGCAACTTGGAATGGTGAAAATGACCGTGACTTATGATTTGACAAAATTATATCTCTAAGTAAAAAACACTATGCAGTCCTTTAATATGTCACTTGATAATACATGATATGATACTTTTTAATAATATATTTATCGTCTTTAAGATGTCTATAATTTTAATTCACAATTATATTTTAAATGTGCAATTCTAAAACAGTTCAATCTTTCAGACCTTGAAAGTAAAGTTTTTTCTTAAATTAATTTTTAGAGCTTATAATTTTGAATTTCAATAAACTGTTGTTTCAAATTTAAATAATAAAATATATTTCAAACATTTATATTAAAGGCCTTGATAGTCAGTTTTAAATTTAATGAATTTGGATGTAATTATAAAGCAATTTCGGATTCAAAAGCATAAAATTGTACAATTTCAAAAAATTACATCATATTGAAGATTTGAACAAATAAGTAATTTTAAATTAAAAAATTCTATATTCTAGACTTTCTAGAATGAATAATAATTCTAAAGGAAGATATGAAGTTAAAAAATGAAAAATTGAGTTTAAAACAAACAAATGATGAAAATTAAACTACCTGAAATGGATACATCAGTAAAAGGAAAATTTTGGTAATTTGAAATGGTTACAATGTCAGATTTCTAAATTTTCAGGAACAACGCTAAATTTTTAATTTTTTCCTTTCATAGGTTTTAATTTTCAATTAAAATGTAATTGGTTAAATTGTGGAAAGTATTATTAGCAATTTAAAAATTATACATTTTTAAACGTTTTAAATTTACTTCCAATAATTGAAATTTTAAAGGGTTTGGTATAAAAAAATTTAAATATCGCAATTTTTGGTAAATTTGAAACAACATTTCAAAAACATTTAATTTAGTTTTAAATACTAAATTGTCAAATTTTAATCGCTTTGAATTCAAATTTAAAAGTTTGCAATCATTATTTATTTTTAACGATTTTAATTATAAGGAATACAATGTCAATTCCTCTGAATTTTAAATGGTCCAATTTCTAAAATTTGAATCTTTAATATTCAATTTTTAACATTTTGACATTCTCATATTTTTAAAATTTTAATCTAAGATCATGCTAGCTAGTTTCGTAATTCTCGAAATCAAATTAAAATTGTTTAATTTTTAACGCTTTGAATTAGAAATTATACAGTTGAACTCCTTTTTCTAATTAAATTGTCCATAATCATTCGTATTTTTTTTTAATTTTAGATGCTTACAATTTAAAATTATCAGTTATTAATTATTGTTTCAAAAATATTTAAAACCTTATATTAAAAAATTGGTTTAATAATGGATTTTTAAATTTGCATATTTTCATGTTAGCAAGTAGAAATTCTGTATTTGACTATTTTGTTGAAAATTTTTGTTTGTTTGACTTTTGGTTTGACAAAATCACATATTTTAGTAAAAGAATCTATCCAGTCCTTTTCAGTATCACTTGATACTGTACATGATATGATACTTATTTATAATCTATTTTTTATTTTTATGATTTGAATAATTTTAATTTAAAATTGTAGTTGTAAAAGTGCAATTCTAAAACATTTTAATCTTTGAGCTCTTGAAACTAAAATTTTTTTCGTAAATTGATTTTGACATTAATTTTTGGTGTTTCTGAATTTAAAATTTCACATTATTGTAGTTTCAAATTCAAATATTCAGAATTTTAGGACCATTTCGCTGTTACATATTTTTAACAAATCATATTAAAAGCCTTTTGATAGTCAGTTTTTGAATTTAATCATTTAGATTTAAATATAAAGCAATTTCGAATTGAAAAGTATAAAATTGTACAATTTCAAAAAATGAAATCATATCATAGAAATAATGTTTTGTATTTTGTATTTTAATTTTTAATTTTCAATTTAGGATCTTAAAATTGCCAGATTTTTAGTTGAAGATTTAAACAAATAAGTAATTTCAAATTGAAAAATATTTTATATTCGAAAATGTCTAGAATGAATGATAATTCTATGAGAATATTTAAAATTAAAAAATTAAGAATTGAGTTTAAAATAAAAAACAATGGCAATTAATCTATCTAAAGTCGATAATTCATTAACAACGAAATATTTTTTATTTTTTCCTTTCATAGGTTTTAATTTTGAAATTAAAATTGAATTGGTTAAATTTTGGAAAAAATTATTTGCAATTTAAAAAGGAGTAATTTTTAAGCGATTTAAATTTACTTCAAATAATTGAAATTTTAAAGGGTTTGAATATAAAAAAGTTTTTAATGTCAGAATTAATTTAATTAGCTTAACATTATTGTTTTTACTGAAAAGTTGAATTTTCAAATAAGTGGTCATATTTTCAAATAGCCGAATTTTTTAAAAGGCAGATTAATTATCAACGTGGAATGTTAAATTTGCAAGAAAAATACAATTTTCAACAACAAATTTTTCAATCAAATAGTTAAATTAAAAAATATATAATTTTCACCCAAATAGTTAAACATTCAATTGCAAGAAACGGGTTTTCTAGGAAAAAGTTTGTTTTCAACCAAGAAAGATTAATTTTCAACTACTTTTTCACCAAAAAAGATGAATTTACAAGTCCATAAGGATCAATTTTCTATCCAAAAAGACGAATGTTTAACAAATAGTTTTAACTTTTTACCCATAAAGATGAATTGAAAAAAAGAATTAAATTTTCAACCAAATGGTCAAATTTCGAATCCAAAAAGACGATTTTTTGTAGAAGACAGTTGAATTTTCAACAAATGGGTCCTTTCCCAGCAAGAAAGATACATTCAAACAAATAGTTAAAACTTTAATCAAATGATATGAATTTTTAACAAAGTAGATAGTTTTTTAACCAAATAGTGGAATTTTCATGGGAAAAAGACGAATTTTTCAAAAGAAAGTTAAATTTTCAACATTAAAGTCAATTTTGAACCAAGAACGATGAATTTTTAACAAAAGATATAAATTTTTAATCCATAAGGGCCTATTTGCTATCCGAAAAGATGAATATTTAAGGAAACCGTTGAATTGTTGACCAAAAAATATGATTTTTGGACAAAATAATTGAATTTTGAACCAAATGGGCGAATTTTTGAACTATTTTTAAATTCTTAAAAGAGACCAAACTTCAATAAAAAAAAAAACGAAAAAGTTGCACTTGCAAGACTTTCAATCAAAGAAGAGAAATTTTCAATGAAAAAGATCATTTTTTAACCAAATAGTTGAATTTTCATGCCAAAAAGACGATTTTCGTAAGAGACAGTTAAATTTTCAACAAAAAAAGTCAATTTTCAACCTAGAAAGATAATTTTAAATCCATGAGGACGAATTTTTTATCGAAAAATAATTACATTTTTAACCGAATGGAAAAATTTTTTAATTAGTTTTAAATTTTATAAGGAGATTAAACCTCAACCAAAAACAAACAAAAATAGCTGTATAAAAAAGGACATTTTTTAAAATGAAATAGTTGCATTTAAAACTAAATAATTATATTTTCAATCAAAGGAGACAAATTTTCAACAAAATAGATATTTTTTAACCAAATAGTTGAATTTTTATTCCAAAAGACGAATTTTTTTAGCAGACAGTTAAATTTTCATCCTCAAAGTCAAATTTCAACGAAGAAAGATAAATTTTCAACGAAAAATATGAATTTTTAATCCATGAAGACGAATTTATTATCCAAAAAGACGAATATTTAATGAAACAGTTGAATTTTGTTTACCAAAGAGGTTGATTTTTTAACAAAATAATTAAATTTTTAAACGAATGGAAAAATTTTGAATTACTTTTAAATTTTATAAGGAGATTAAATTTCAACCAAAAACAAACAAAATTATTTGTATAAAAAAAGCAAATGTTTTAAAATAAAACAGTTGCGTTTGAAACTTAATAGTTATATTTTCAATCAAAGGAGACAAATTTTCAACAAAATAGATATTTTTTAATCAAATAGTTGAATTTTTATTCCAAAAAGACGAATTTTTTTAGCATACAGTTAAACTTTCAACTTAAAGGTCAATTTTCAAAGAAGAATGATGAGTTTTCAACAAACAATATGAATTTTTAATCCATAAGGACGAATTTTTTTATTCAAAAAGACGAATGTTTAACGAAACAGTTGAATTTTTGACCATGAAGGATGATTTTTGAACAAAATAATTAAATTTTTAAGCAAATTGGAAAAATTTTTTATTAGTTATGAATGTTTTAAAGATATTAAATCTCAACCAAAACAGTTGCATTTTCAATCAAATAGTTGGACTTCCAAACAAAGGATACGAGTTTTCAACAAAATATATATTTTTTAACAAAATATTTGGATTTTCATGCCAAAAGGACGATTTTTTAAACAAGAAAGTTAAATTTTCAACAGCAAAAAAAGTAAATTTTCTACCAAGATAAATTTTAAATTAAACAATATGACTTGCACCATAAAATATAGTTTTTAATCCATAAAGACTAATTTTCTAACCAAAAACGCAAATGTTCAACAAAACAGTTGAATTTTTGACCAAAAAAAGAAGAAAAGGGGAAAGAGTATGAAGACTGTAATTGAATTTGCAATTAATCGGATTTAAGCGTTTCCGAGTTAAAAATGTCAAACTGTTAAGGTTTGTACACTTTTTATTTTTTAGTTTTAAAATAAACTTTTCAGATCATAGGCGAAAAAAGTAGATTAGTGGCATTTTTCAAGCAAACAAAAATTGCTCTCTGAATTAATGATGTATTTTCTAATTTTTCAGCTTTGGACCCGTCGCTGCTGAAACTTCCGCCCGCGCAATCAATGGCCAGTATTGACGCAGATGTCGCGAAAAGGTGCTTCATCGTTTGCGGCCCACCTGTTCCTCCAATTCTTGCGATGAAGGACGCCTTTTGTAGATTTGGAAACCTCATCGACGTTTACATGCTGCCAGGAAAAAATTGCGGCTACGCAAAGTACGCGAGTGTCGAAAGTGCCAATAAAGCAATCGAGGTATGAATCAGTCATAATAACAGGGTGTCTATTCTACCTGAAAAACCTGGAATTGCCAGGGAATTTCTGTATGCCTGAAAAAACCTGGAAATGTCAGGGAATTTTTTTTTTTTGGAAGTCTGGGAATTTTTTCAAGAGCGTAGATAATTTTTTTTTTTAATTGAAATATTGCATAGTATAACATACTCTTTTGTTTTAAATCAATTTTTGACTGAAAGTTCAGTTTATTGAGTTTATTCCAAGTGCAACTTGAACTATTTTGTTAAAACTTTGTTTCTTGTTTTTTTTTTTCGTTATTGAAAATTAATTTTCCTACTTAAATCTTAACTATTTAATATTCTGTTGAAAAACTTATTTTTGGTTGGAAATGTTGACCCTTTGGTATAAATCGATCTTCTGGGCTAATAATAATTATTTTTATTGGAAATTTAATGATTCTAGTTAAAGACTTATCAATTTATTTCAAAATTCATGTTTTTGGTTGCAAATTCAACTATTTAAGTTGACGAATCATTATTTTAGTTGAAAATTGGTCGCTTTGGTTGAAAATGCATTTTTTAAACTGAAAATTTAATTATTCAATTGTTATTTGACAATTTATCTTTTTAATTTAAAATTGATTTATTTTCAAGAAAATTCGTCTTCGTTGATACAAACGATTCTTCTATTCCATTTTTGTTTGAAATTGGATCTTTTTTTGGTTTGAAATTGAACAATTTGGTTGAAAATTTGTTTTATTTGTATTTGGTAATGCAAATATTTTATTGAACAATCATGTATTTTTAATTCTGACTTTATTTTTTTGTCTACATGGTCTAAAATGGTAGAAAATTTAACGTTTTGGTTAAAAATAAAACTACTTTGTTCAAATTTGAAACCTTCCCAAAAAATAATTTTTTTGTTTAAAATTCATTTATTCGAGATATAGATTGATCCTTTTAGTTGAAAATTCATTAGTCTGATTGAAAATGTAATTGTTTAGTTAAAAGTGGGTATTCTTTTATTGAAAAGTCAACTTTTTTGTTGAAAATTCATATATAATTAATTTAAAAATCGCCTTTCTTGCTAGAAAATTAATTTTCCTGTTTGAAAATTGATCGTCTTGTTTAAAAATCTATTTTTTTGCTTAAAAATTAAAGAATTGAAATTAACTATTGATCATTTAGTAATTAATTCATCTTTTTGGTTAAAAATAAAACTATTTGGTTAAAGGTTAAATCAAATTTGTTTAAAAAATAAATATTTTTTTTTGTTTTAGAATAATTTTTTTAACTGAATATTTAAGCTATTTGTTTTGAAAATTGATCTTTTTCAGTTGAAAACTCAACTTTTTTATTGAGAATTAATATTTTTGTTGTTGAAAAATCGTCTTTTTGATAGAAAAATAATCCTTTTGTTTGAAAATTCAACTATTTGTTTAAAAATTCATGTAACTTTTTGAAAGTCCAAAATTTCTACGTGAAAAGTTAGGAATTTGAAGCGGTTCAAGTTAATTTTTAATATGGTACGCACATTATTTTACCTAAATATGCACAAAATTTTAAGCACAAGTTGATAAAATAAAAATGTGTTTGAATTTTTATTCAAATTAATGTACTTTAGAGATAAATTCAAGAAATGTTTAATTATGTTTTTAGTATTATTTAATTATTTTTAAAATATTTAAGTATATCTTTTAATATTAATGAAATTGCTAAAAGATAAAGAGGGACATTTTTTGTAATAAACTCGCGAAAAATCATAACTGGAAAAAGCTTGAGATACCTGGAAAAAACCTGGAATTGTCCTCGTAAAATATTTTAGAACTTCTTCGCTAATTGACTAAAACAAGGTTTCCAGTCATCTTGAAAAACGGGAATTCCCGTTGAATTTTTTTTTGAAACCCTGAAAACGTGGAACTCTCCTTGAATTTAAACGATTTCAAAATATTTTACAAAGGTTTTAAATATGTTAATGATTTTAAATTAATAGAAAAGATTTCAGAAAGATTCCACAAATACATCAAAGAATTTGTAAGGATTTCACAAGATTTCAAGGATTTAAAAACTGGTATATTACACCGGATTTCAAGGATTTTAAATAGTTTAAAAGGTTTCCATAAATTTGAGATTTAATAAGATTTTAATCATTTCAAACGAACACAAAATATTTTACAAACAAAGAGTAAAGAAAGATTTCACAAATATTTCAAAGATTTCATAAAGATTTATATTTCACAATTATTTCAAGGATGTCAAAGAGTTTTTAAAGTTTTAAAAGATTTCAAAAGATGTTGAATATTTTAATGATTTCAAATGGATACAAAAGATTTCACAAATATTTACTAAAAAATTCATAAAGGTTTGAAAACAGTTGAAAGATTTTAATCAATTTAAACATTTCTTTCGAAGATTTCAAAGATTTTACAAAGATTTCAAACATTTCACAAATATTTCAAAACATTTTACAAAGATTTCAACGATTTTACCAAAATTTTAACAGTTTTTGAATATGTTAATTATTTCAAATTAATACAAAATATTTTACGAATATTTAAAGGTTTTATAAAAATTTCATGAAGATCTCAAATTTAAACATTTCAAAAAGGGTACAATAGACCAGAATTCAAAGATTTTAAACGATTTTAATTTTTTTTTAGGATATAATAAAGGAGATTTCTCAAATTTCAGGACATTTTAAAAATTTACATTGTTTCCTAATTTATTTAGAAGATATGACCAAGATTTCGAATATTTTTATGATTTCAAACGATTACAAAAGATTTCACAAATATTTCCTAAAAAATTCATAAAGGTTTCAAAACATTTGAATGATTTTAATAAAATTTTAAATTTGTTTCGAAAGTTTCAAAGATTTTACAAATATTTAAAACATTTCACAAATATTTCAAAACATTTTACAAAGATTTCAACGATGTTACCAAAATTTTAACAGATTTTGAATATGTTAATTATTTAAAATTAATACAAAATATTTTACAAATATTTAAAGGTTTTATAAAAATTTCATGAAGATTTCAAGTTTAAATGTATTTTAAAAAAGGTACATTAGACCTGAATTTAAATATTTTAAAACATTTTGCAGATTTAAAACGATTTGAAATTTTGTTTAGAAGACTTCAATAAAATAACAAAAAGGTTTTCAAAATTTTAAGGATTTTAAAGATTTTAAAAGCGATATAGTAAATGAGATTTCTAATATTTCAGAACATTTTAAAAATTTGAAATGTTTCCTAATTTCTTTAGAAGATTTGGCTAAGATTTCGAATATTTCAATATTTCAAACGAATACAAAAGATTTTACAAATATTTAAAAGATTTCATATAAATTTCATGAAGATTTTAAATTTAAGTATTTCAAAAAGGGTACAATAGACCAGAATTCAAAGATTTTAAAATATTTTAAAGATTTTATATTTTGTTTAGAAGACTTTAAATAATTACAAAGAGATAAAAAAAATTTCAAGGATTTTAAAGATTTTAAAAGCGTTATATTAAATGAGATTTCTAATATTTCAGAACATTTAAAAAATTTGCAATGTTTCATAATTTCTTTAGAAGATTTGACCAAGATTTAAAATATTTTAATGATTTTAAACGAATTCGAAAGATTTCAGGAAGATTAAAAAAAATTGCCAAGAATCCATAAGGATTTCAAAAGAATTCAAGAATTTTAAAGATTTTAAAAAGGGTACATTAGACCAAAATACAAAACATTTCAATAATTTCAAACGAGTTCGCATTTTTTTAGAAAGTTTTAAAAATATTTCACAAAAGTTTCAAATATTCCAGTGTTTTCAAAAACAAAAATTAAAGAAAGATTTTACAAATACGTCAAAGATTTCAGAAATATTTCAAAATATTTCAAAATATTTCAAAACATTTCATAAAGGGAAAAATTCTGTCCAAGTTTCCTTTCAACCGTTGTTTAAATAATTAGTTGAACTTTTATATTTTTTAATTGTGTTATCATTCAGTTTACAATGCGTAATTTGAAAATCTTTCACTTACAAATGTTCTATTTTGGGTTTCGATTTTTAAGCGTACATTTTTCATTTAAAGGACTTTAAAATGCAGTTTAAAATACCTATTTTTTGATCCAATGTGATTATAAATTATAATGATTACTAAGATTTAACTATACGTTAGGGTTTAATAAGTGAATAATAATTGAGTTTACAAGACGATTCGGAATCATTTCAAAATTTAAGAATTTCCAAATTTTAACCTTAAAAGTTGATATGTTTCAAGTAGAAAGTTTAATTAGTTAAATAATTATAAACGCCCGTTTGAAACTTTATAAATTATTTTTAATTTTAAATATCTTTAAAATAATTTATTCATAATTAAAGACTTTTGAAAACATTTGAAAGTATTTTATTGTCCATGTAAAATCAGTAATTTTAAATAAAATATTCAAAACTGATCAAAAAACTAAACTTTGAATGTTACAATTTTAATTGTTCTATTTGAGAAAAAATGAATTTACAAGTAAAATGGTTAAATTTTGATGTATAATAAATATTGAAATCTCTAATTCCTCCAAAAAATTGGATTAAGTTGAAGACATATTTAAAAGGTCTGAAAAATTTGACAATTAACTTAAAGCTTAAAATTTAAAAGAAAATATAGATTTTTGCAGATTTCGAACAAAAAGTGTAGAAGCTTTTTCAAAATTATAAGGTTTTAAAAAGAATAAAACATATTTTCTTAACATTTCTAGGAAAATTGAAAATGACTTTATTTTGAAAAATTAATTTTAAGAGAATATTTAAAAAGATTTCCAAAATTGTCAAAAATCACCCTGGAAAATGTTAAGGAAATATTTTTTATTTTGCAGTTAAAGTAAGAATTTAGAAAGTATTCGAATCATTTTAAGGGATGTTTTGAAGTTCTGGAAAAATTTACAATTTTAATAAATTTAAAACAAAATGTAGATGTTTCAAGAGTTTGAATATGATTAAAACGGCCACGCTGCTTTTGATTTTAAATCTAAAACAGTGTAATTGTCTCAAAAAGAATGGATTTAAAAAATGTTTGAATCTTTAATCAATACTGATTCATTTCTTATCAAACAGTTATACTTTTAACCAAAAAGATGAGCTTTCTAGAAAACAGTTGAATTTTTAACCAAAAAGTTTAATTTCTAACCATAAAGATAAATTTTCAACCCAGAAGATTAATTTGGTATAAAAGAAAAGATCAATTATGAACAAAATATACACATTTTTAACCAAATAGTTTAATTTTCCACAAAATACATCATTTTCAACAAAATAATTGAATTTCAAATCAAGATGATTATTTTTTGACCAAAAGAGATGATTTTTCAACAAATTAAATAAATTGTCAAATAAATAGTTTGAACAGTAGATGTAATGTTACTTCCAATTTTATTCGATTAATTTTTAGTTTTTTGTTATTTCTAAAAGTTTTTCATCAAATACTTAAATTTTTTAATTAAAAAGATCAATTTTCAACCAAAAATAGAGTAGTTACATTTGCATTAAAGAAAATTCTCAATAAAAACTAGTTTTCTACCAAATAATTTAATTTTAATTAAATTAATTAATTAAATTGAATTAAATTTGAATGAAATTAATTTTCTACCAAAAGAGACGATTTTTTAACAAATTAAATAAATTGTCAAATAAATAGTTTGAACAGTAGATGTAATGTTAGTCCCAATTTTATTCGATTATTTTTTAGTTTTTTTCATTTCTAAAAATTTTTTATTGAATAGCTGAATTCTTTTTATTAAAAAGATCAATTTACAAACCAAAAATAGAGTATTTCTCAATAAAAACGAATTTTCTTCCAGATTGTTTAATTTTGTACCAAATAGTTAAAATTTCTACCAAATAGTTTAATTTGAATTAAATTAATTAATTAAATTGAATTAAATTAATTAATTAATTTAATTGAATTAAATTTGAATAAAATGAATTCTCAACAAAATATATAAATTTTAAACCAAATAATTGAGTTTTCAACAAAATACATAATTTTTTAACCAAGTAGTTAAATTTTAGTTGATTAATTGTATACCAGAAAAGATGAATTCTTATCAAACGAAATAAATTTCCAACTTAATAGTCTTAAGCAATGGTTGCAATATTGGTCCATATTTGATTTGATTAATTTGTACTTTATACTTTTTTGTAATAATTTTTAACTAAGTAGTTACATTTTTAAACTAAAAAAATTCAATTTTTAACCTTAAAAGGAGTAGTTACATTTTCATTTAAGGGAATTAATTTTCAAAATAAAAAATGAATTTTCTACAAAATAGGTTAACTCTGTAAGAAATAGTTGAATTTTTTATCAAATGGTTAAGTTTTCAACCAAAGAGATTAATTTTCCAAACTAGAAAATTGACTTTCTACCAGAAAGGACGAGTTTTTAACAAATTAAATAAATTTCCAACTAAATAGTTTGAACAATGAACGTGATGTTAGTCCAAATTTTATGGATTTTTAAACAAAAAATACAGTTTTTAACCAAAAATGTATGCAAATTTTTTACAAAATAGTTGCATTATCAACTGATTTTCAACAAAAAATATAATAGATAGTTTAGGTAAAAAAGAATTTAATGTTAAATAAAAAACAATGAGATATAATCAAAAAAGATGAATATTCAACAAAATATTTGAATCCTCAACTATAGCAGATTAATTTTCAACAAAATATGTTTGCATTTTTAACAAACAAAAATTTATTTTCTACAAACGACGTATTTTCTACAGGCATATTTTCAACCAAATTCATATACTTTTTATGAAACAGTTGAATTTTCAACCAAGAAAATTAATTTTCTACCAGAAAAGACGAATTTTCAACAAGAAATATAAATTTTAACCAAATAGTTACATCCACAACATACTTCATAAATTTTTTTACCTATTAGTTGAATTTTCAACGATGAGTGTTTTATAAAAATTCAAAGGAATCCACAAAATTGGATAAAATGCCTAATAATTCAAGGTGAATTAAAAAAAAATCAACAGAATTTGATTGAATTGAAAAAAAAACAATGAATTAAATTCGAGCGAATTTAGCGAAATTTAAGAGAAATGAGAAGTACCCGATAAAATTCATAAAAATTCAAGTGAATTAAAAAGAATTAAAAAATAAATATATTATATTTGGAATGAATTGATAACAATTTAACGGAATTCAAAACATTTGACGAAATGCCTAAGAATTCAAGGTGAGTTTAAAAGAATTCAGCGTG
>JAAAKG020136459.1:0-13196 GCA_010014905.2 Druon quercuslanigerum
AGAGAGCGCTAATCACGCATCACCTATGTGCGTGGCCTGTTTGGTCCTGCCTCAACGAAGGAGTCGAGCAGCAGACCGGCCGAGAAACGTGATCGTCGACTAAAACTCAGATACGATTGAACATTTTTAATCGTATCTCGGGAACCGATGCAGATTTCTCAAGTTTTTTCGGCTTAAATTAAAGATAAAATTTCAGGCTCTCTTTTTTTTAATTTTCAGATTTTTGCAACAATTTTTCTAGGTCATGCTAAAAGTTGAAGTCGAGGTTTCGCTGAGTTATCGTGGTTCAAAGCCAGCAGTTATTTTTAATAATGCTTGCGTCAATCGATCTCATAATTTCCGACGGTAGTGTTAGTGCAACATTAATTAATAAAAAATTGATTTGTATTAGAATTTTTATATTTTTTGACTCAAACTGATTTTCGAAAATTGGGCGATTAGGCTTTTATGGAATGATACCTTTCAAGTGTTATCGTTTGAAGGATATAAACTTGTCAGTTTTCCTTCATGAAAAATAATCCTTCCGATTTGTCACATAGGAAATATTCGAAAGTGGAGCACACGTGAACTTTCTGCATCTCCTGCAGAGCTTGCGATATATAGCTAGTACAATTCAAATTTTTCATACTTCCGTCACATATACATGGAATCTCAATTTGGATTTACTTCAGTTTTGTGCGTGATAGGAAATCCAAGACGATAGAGAGAATTCCGCGTTCCAAATTGTTCAGTAATTTAAATTTTATTCGTAGTCGTTCCAGTTTTTGCGACTGCTTTCAATAATTTATTGGACAGTTTCGAATTCGGAAAATAAACATTTTGAGAATTTGCATTTATTGTCAATTTTTGACTAAGAGTATCTTTATCTATATAATAAATTGAATTTTATATAAAATAAATTATAAGAACAAACATAACGAAAGTATTGTTTTTATTTAGAATTCTTGATAGTATTATATTTTCAGGAAATTAAAGGAAACCGCACCAAAAGTACAGGAAAAGGATTTTAGTCGAAATGTCTAATTATATATTTTTTATCATTGTGAATCTGCAGATCAGTAATTCGCGACAACAAATTTTTGTTGCTCCCTAGATATTCAATCCGGAAAATTTACATTTTATAAAAACTATCAAATTGTATACTTTTTTTATTTTAATATTTAATAATTAAAAAAAGAATAATAATTAATTTTAAGGGTTATTATAACATCCCTCAACTAAAATAAACTTCAATCGCACATGTAAATAATTTGAGATTTTATAACAATATAAACCAAATAATTTATTTTTTGGGTTGTTTTAACATTCCTTAAAAATTCAAGTAAGGAAATCAGCATTTCCTAAAAACCAAAACAATAAGACATTTTTTTATTAAAATATTGCAGTTTGAAGTCACCTTACAATAAATATGTATGAGAAATATTACCTATTAGGAAATTGTTCGAAATTTATTTTAAGGGATTTTTAAACAGCACTTGTGACAATTAAGAACATTTTCCTGCCAGGATATATATTTTTATTTAATTTTTTTCTTTAAAAAATAATCTTTTTGCTAAAAACTTCATATTTTTGGTTAAAAATTTGACAACCAAGTTTTAAATTTGAACTCTTTCTTAAAAATGCATTTTTTACTTGACGATTTAAAATTTTAGTTAAAAATTCATCTCCTTTTTTATAAACTGAACTATTTTGTTGAAAGCTCCTTTTTTTTGGTTCAAAAATTACTTTGGTAAATGAAAATTTACCTATTCCACTTTTGGTCGATAATGTAATCTTTTAAATTGAAAATTCAATTTTTTGTTGAAATTGATCTATTCTGTTAAAAATTTGTTTGTTCGTTATTAAAAATTAATCTAGTTTAGTTAAAAATTGAACTTTTGAGTTAAGAGTTTTTGCACTTTGTTGGAAAATCAACTTTTTAGTTGAAAATTTTTTAATTTTTATAACAATTCATCTTTTTTGGTAGTAAATTAAGCTTTCTGTTTAAAAATTCTTCTTTTTTAATTAAAACTCAATTTTTTGGTTCAGAATTCTTGAATTTTATTAAAAATTCCTATTTTTGGTGGCAATTTATTCTTTTTATTTAAAACTTCATCTTTTTTAGTTAAAAGTTCAAATTTTTGGTTGAAAATTCTTGAATTTTGTTAAAAGTTCGTTTTTTGGGTAGAAGATAATCTTTTTGTTAAAAACTTCATCTTTTTGGTTAAGAATTTGACCACTAAGTTTTAAATTTGAACTCTTTTTTAAAAATTCATTTTTTGCTTAACGATTTAAAATTTTACTTACAAATTAATTTTTTTTGGAAACTGAACTGTTTTGTTAAAAAATCCTTTTTTTTTGTTGCAAAATTACTTTGGTGAATCAAAATTCACCTATTCCACTTTTAATCGATAATGTATTCTTTTAAATTTTAAATTCAACTTTTTGTGGAAATTGAACTATTCTATTTAAAAAACGTTAGTTTGTTGTTGAAAATTAATCTATTTTAGTTAAAAATTCAACTTTTGGGTTAAGAGTTCTTGCACTTCAACTTTTTAGTTGTGAATTCTTGAATTTTGTTAACAATTCGTCTTTTTTGGTAGTAAATTAATTTTTTGTTTAAAAATTCTTCTTTTTTAATTAAAAATTCAACTTTTTGGTAGGAGTTTATTCATTTTGTTTGAAAATTAATTTTTTTTAGTTGAAAGTTCAACTTTTTGTATGAGAATTCTTAGATTTTGGTTAAGAATTCGTTTTTTGGTAAAAATGAATCTACTTCGATTAAAAATTGAATATTTTGGTTAGGAGCTCTTGTATTTGATAATTCGACTGTTTTGTATAGAAAATTCGTTATTATGTGTTGAAGTTCAATAGTTTATTAAAAAAAATCAAATATGGTCAAAAATCCATTCAAAATAATCTTGGTCTTGAATTTTTTTTCAGGGATGTTCAAACAGTTTTTGTAACAATTGTGAACATTTTCCTGGCAGGGTATATATTACACAATTATTTTTATTATTTGGTGATTGACGTTGTTGGTGGTGATTCAATTTTTTTTCTTTAAAAATTAATCTTTTAAAGTTGAAAATTCAAGTTTTTGGTTAAGAATTTTTGAATTTTGTTAACAATTCGTCTTTTTTGGTAGCAAGTTTATTTTTTTGTCTAAAATTTCTTCTTTTTTGATTTAAAATTTAACTTTTTGGTTTAAAATTCTTAAATTTTATTCAAAATTCCTATTTTTTGGTAGCAAATTATTCCTTCTGTTTAAAAATTCATCTTTTTTAGTTAAAAGTTCAAATTTTTGTTTGAGAATTCTTAGATTTTGGTTAAGAATTCCTTTTTTTCTGTAGATAATTAAACTTTTTGTTAAAAAATTCGTCTTGTTAGTTAAAAATTTAAAAACTAGTTTTAATTTTGTTAAAATTTAACTATTTAGTTAAAACTTCGTTTTTTGATATAAATTAATGTAGTTCTATTAAAAACTAATTATTTTGACTAGGAGCTCTTGTATTTTGTTATAAATTTGTCTTTTTTGGTAAAAATAAACTTTTTAAACAAAAATTTTATTTTTTCTATTTGATAATTCGACTGTTTTGTAAAGAAAATTCGTTATTTTGTCTTGAAAGTTCAATAATTTATTTAAAAAAAATCAAATGTGGTCAGAAATTTATTCAAAATAATTTTGGTCTTGAATTTGTTTTCAGGGATTTTGAAACAGTTTTTGTAACAATTGTGGAAAATTTCCTGCCAGGGTATATTTTCCACAATCATTTTTATTATTTGGTGATTCTGGTTTTTAGGGAAATTTGGTTGTTAGGTGGTGATTTCATTTTTTTCTTTAAAAATTAATCTTTTTCAATTGAAAATTAAATTTTTTGGTTTAGAATTCTTGAATTTTGTTAAAAGTTAGTTTTTTTCGGTAGAAAATAATATTTTTGTTAAAAACTTCATCTTTTTGGTTAAGAATATGGCAACTAAATTTTAAATTTGAACTCTTTCTTAAAAATGCATATTTTGCTTGACGATTTAAAATTTTACTTAAATATTTTTTTTTTTTTAAACTGAACTGTTTCATTGAAAACTCCTTTTTTTGGTTGAAAAATTACTTTGGTAAATGATAATTGACCTCTTTAACTTTTGGTCGTAAATGTTTTCCTTTTTTAATTAAAAATTTAACTTTTTGTTTAAATTGAACTATTCTGTTTAAAGTTAGTTTGTTTACTGCTGAAAATTAATCTAGTTTATTTAAAAATTCATCTTTTGATTTAAGAATTCTTGTACTTTGTTGGAAATTCAAATTTATAGTTGAGAATTCTTGATTTTTCTTAACAATTCCTCTTTTTAGGTTGTAAATTAATTTTTTTTTTTAATTCTTCTTTTTTATTTAAAAATTCAACTTTTTGGTTTAGAATTCTTAGATTTTATTAAAAATTCCTATTTTCTGGTAGCGATTTATTCTTTTTGTTTAAAACTTTATCTTTTTTAGTTACAAGTTCAACTTTTTATTTAAGAATTCATGGATTATGGTTAGGAATTCGTTTTTTTAGAGTTAATTAATCTTTTTGTTAAATAATTCGTCTTGTTGGTTAAAAATTTAAGAACTAGCTTTAATTTATATAAAATTAAACTATTCTGTTAAAAGCTTCTTTTTTGTTAAAAATTAAGGTAGTTCAGTTAAAGATTCAATTTATTGTTTAGGAGATCTTTATTTTGTTATTAATTTTTCTTTTTGAAATAAATAATTTTTTTATCAAAATTTCATATTTGTCATTTGATAATTCAACTGTTTTGTATAAAAAATTTTTTATTTTGTCTTGAAAGTTCAATACTTTATTTTAAAAAATCAAATGTGTTCAGAAATCCATTAAAAATTATCTTGGTCTTGAATTTGTTATAAGGGATTTTGAAACAGCACTTGTAACAATCAAGAAAATTTTGCTGCCAGGATATAATTTCCACAATTATTTTCATTATTTGGTGACTTTGGTTTTAGGAAATTTTTGTTGTAAGGTGGTGATTTAATTATTTTCTTTAAAAATTAATCCTTTCCAGTTGACATTTCAAGTTTTTGTTTGAGAATTTTTTAATTTTGTTAAAAAAATCCTTTTTTTTTTGTTGAAAAATTACTTTGGTAAATGAAAATTTACCTATTCCACTTTTAGTCGAAAATGTTTTTTTTTTAAATTGAAAATTCAACTTTTTGTTGAAATTGAACTATTCTTTTAAAAATTCGTTTGTTTGTTTTTGAGAATTGATCTCGTTTACTTAAAAATTCAACTTTTGGGTTCAGAATTCTTGCACTTTGTTGGAAATTCAACTTTACAGTTGGGAATTTTTTTATTTTGTTAACAATTCGTCTTTTTTGGTAGTAAATTTAGTTTTCTGTTAAAAAATTTTTCTTTTTAATTGAAAATTGAACTTTTTGGTTTAGAATTATTAAATTTTATTAAAAATTCTTATTTTTTGGTACAATTTATTCTTTTTGTTTAAAAATTCATCTTTTTTAGTTGAAAGTTCAACTTTTTGTTTGAGACTTCTTGGATTTTGCTTAAGGATTCGTTTTTTCTGTAGATAATTAAACTTTTTGTTAAAAAATTCATCTTGTTGGTTAAAAATGGCCAAACTTGTTGCTTAGTTTGTCTTTTTTGGTATAAATGAACTTTTTAAACAAAAATTTCATATTTTTCATTTGATAATTCAACTGTTTTGTATAAAAAAAAATTTTTATTTGTCTTCAAAGTTCAATACTTTATTTAAAAAAATAAACTGTCGTCTGAAATCAATTCAAACTAATCTTATTTTGAATTTATTTTAAGGGATGTTGAAACATCACTTGTAACAATTGAGAAAATTTTTCTGCCAGGGTATATTTAACGCAAATGTTTTTATTATTTGGTGATTTTGGTTGTGATTTAAAATTTTTAAATTTAAATTAAATTTTTTAAATTTAAATTTGAATTTTTTTCTTTAAAAATTTATCTTTTTCAGTTGGAAATTCAAGTTTTTGGTTAAGAATTCTTAAATTTTGTTAAAAGTTCGTTTTTTCGGCAGAAAATAATCTTTTTGTTAAAAACTTTATCTTTTTGGTTAAGAATTTGGGAACTAAGTTTTAAATTTAAACTCTTTCTTACAAATGCAGTTTTTGCTTGACGATTTAAAATTTTAGTTAAAAATTCATCTCTTTTTTTATAAACTGAACTGTTTCGTTAAAAATTCCTTTTTTTGATTGAAAAATTACTTTTGGTCGAAAATTTTTTCCTTTATTAATTGAAAATTCAACTTTTGGGTTAAGAATTCCTGCACTTTGTTGGAAATGTAACTTTTTAGTTGAGAATTTTCGAATTTTATTAACAATTCGCCTTTTTTGGTTGTAAATTAAGTTTTTTGTTTAAAAGTTCTTCTTTTCAATTGAAAATTCAACTTTTAGGTTTAAAATTCTTGAATTTTATTCAAAATTCATATTTTTTGGTAGCAATTTATACTTTTTGTTTAAAAATTCATCTTTTTTAGTTGAAAGTTCAACTTTCTGTTGGAGAATTCTTGGATTATGGTTAAGAATTCGTTTTTTCTGTAGTGAATTAAACTTTTTGTTGCAAAATTTGTCTTGTTGGTTAAAAATTTAAAAACTATTTATAATTTTGTTAAAATTTAACTATTATGTTAAAAAACCGTTTTTTGTTAAAAATTAATCTAGTTCAGTTTAAAAATTCAATATTTTGGTTAGGAGCTCTTGTATTTTGTTATAAATTTGTCTTTTTTGTTATGAATGAACTTTTTTTAATCAAAATTTAATATTTTTCATTTAATAATTCGACTGTTTTGTATAGAAAATTACATGAAATCGCTTTGGATGGTTAGCAAATGTCGATTTTCCTCCTTGAATCTTTGAAAGATGTTAAAATAACCCTTAAAATAAGTTTAACGACCTTTTATGATGAAAAATATTTTTATTTTAACAATTAAAATTTTTTTCGAAGTGATTTTTGTCTTCAAGAGTTTAATCAACAAATTTTCTCTGGTTTTGGATTTTTATCGAATATTGATTTTCTTGCTTAAATCTTTAAGGGGTGATAAAACAACCCCTAAAATAAATTCAAGCACCTTTGCTAGTAGGAAAGGCTCCTATAGAATTTTTTTAGAAATATCAATTTTTTCACCTGAAGGTTTAAGGGATTTAAAAAAAATCTTAAAATAATTTCAGCAACTTTTTATTGATTGGAATCGAAAATAAAGATCAATGAAAGAAATCGACATTCTCAAAATACTGGATCCACAGGAGAGTATTCAAAATGGACTATTGGGGTGAGAAATTTTTTCGAAATAAGTTCGGAAATCATCCCCTACTGAAAAAAGTGTTTAAATTCATTTTAAGGGGTTTTTATCATCCCTTAAATATATAATCAAGGAAAAATGACTTTTGCTAACTATTCAAAATAAGTGGATTTTTCGATTAAATTGCATATTAGGATGAGAAACCGGTTAAAAATAAATACCAGAAAAATCAAACACGATTTTTTTATTTAAACTATTGGGGTCGTAAATCACACCACAATAAATTTCACAGACATTTCTTGATTGAATATATTTTCCACGATTATTTTGAATGGTTTTCTGACCGCAATAATTTAATCAAAGAAACCTCGGGGGTTTGATTGTTATAAAATGCCCCCCCCCCAATTAAAGTAGCCTTTAGGTAAAACCGGATTTTACGTTAATACTAATTTTTTGTGTTTATAGTGAGACAAGTTGCCAATATGGATATATATTGTATACCTGACCCTACGGTGAATTATAAACTTCAGTCATTAATTAACAATCAAAATTAAAAAAGTTATTTTCAGAGTAAGTGTTGAATTTGAAGCCTAATTGAATTTTATGTGACAGTTAATGCGGATATTATTGAATTTTTAAACAAAGAAAGGTAAATTTTTAACCAAAAAGTAAATAGTTAAACTTTTAATTTGAAAAATAGTTTGAAATAATAAAAAAAAAATTTCTACGAAATAATTGATTTTTTTAACTAAGCTATTGAACTTTCAAGACAAAATAACGAATTTTCTATACAAAAAAGTTGAATTATCAAATCCAAAATACGAAATTTGAATAAATAAGTTAATTTTATATCCAAAAAAACAAAAATTTCCGACAAAATACAAGAACTCTTAACCCAAAAGTTGAATTTTCAAATAAACTTTCAACTTTGTTTTCAACAAAAAATCAAATTTTTAAAACAATGGTTCAATAACCAAATTAATGTTTCAATTCAAAAGAAGGAATAGCTGTTCAATTTTGAATGAAAAAGATTAATTTTCTAACAAAAAGAATAAGTTTCTACCGAAAAGCGTGAATTTTTAACAAAAATCAAAAATTCTCAACCAAAAAGTTGAATCTTCAACTAAAAAAGATGAATTTTTAAACAAAAATATTAATTTACTATCAAAAAAGACAAATTTTCAACAAAACAGTTTAATTTCACACCAAATAGATGATTTTTTAACTAACATTTTGCATCGTCAAGCAAAAAATGCATTATTAAAAAAGTAGTTTTAAAACCTAGTCGTTAAATTTATTACCAAAAAGATAAATTTTTTGACAAAAAGAATCATTCTTACCGAAAATAACGAATTTTAAACAAAGTTTAAGAATTCTTAACCAAAACGTTGTATTTTCAAATAAAATAGATAAATTTTCAAACAAAAAGATTAAATTAGTGCCAAAAAATATGAATTTTTAATAAAATTAAAGAATTCTGGACCAAAAAGTTCAGATTTCAAACTGAAAAAAAAGTATTTTTAAAAAATAGGAATAATCTACGACCAAAAAAGACGAAATTAAAATAAAATTCATAAATGTTCAATTTCCAAAAAAGAGATGATTTTTTAACTAACATTTTGAATTATCAAACAAAAAATGCGTTTTTATGGAAATATATAAATTTAAAACCTAGTTTTGAAATTCCTAACCAAAAAAATAAATTTTTTAACAAAATAGATTATTTTCTAACGAAAAAACGAATTCTCAAGCAAAAAGTTGAATTTTCAACTAAAAAAGATCAATTTTTAAACAAAAAGATTAAATTACTACATTAAAAAGATTAAATTTAATTAGATTAAATTAGTGCAAAAAATATAAATTTCCAATAAAAGTCAATAATTTTGTACCAAAAAGTTGATCTTTTAAGCAAAAAAGAAGAATTTTGTAACAAAAAGATTAATTTACTGCAAGAAAAGACAAATTTTTAATCAAATTCAAGACTTCTTAACCAGAAAGTTGCATTTTCAACTAAAATAGATGAATTTTCAAACAAAAAATGAAATTAGTGCCAAAAATATAAATTTTCAATAAAAGTTAAGAATTCTGAACTAAAAAGTTCAGATTTCAAACTGAAATAAGTATATTCTTAAAGAAAAAAAATAATCTGCGACCTGAAAAGACAAATTTTAAAATAAAATTCAAGATTTTTTAACCAAAAAATTGAATTTTCAACGAAAAAAGATTCATTTCTAAACAAAAAGATTAGTTTACGATCAAAAAAGACGAAATTTTAATAAAATTCAAGAATTTTCAATTTAAAAGTTGAATTTTAAACAAAATCCCAGAACTCATAACCCAAAAGTTGAATTTTTAAATAAACCAGATTATTTTTTTAACCAAAAAGAAAGGTTTATTTAAGAAAACAGTTCATTTTCCAAAAAAGAGATGAATTTTTAACTAAAATTTTGAATCATCAAACAAAAAATACGTTTTTATGAAAGTATTCAAATTTAAAACCTAGTTTTTAAATTCCTAACCAAAATTATAAAATTTGTAACAAAAAAGATTATTTTCTATCGAAAAAACGAATTTTCAACCGAAATCAAGAATTTTCAACCAAAAACTTGAATTTTCAACTAAAAAAGACGAATTTTCAATAAAATTCAAGAATTTTGAACTAAAAAGTTTAATTTTTATGTAAAAAATAAGAATTTTAAACAAAAATATTAATTTACTACCAGAAAAGACCAATTTTTAATCAAATTTAAGACCTTTCAGCCAAAAAGTTAAATTTTTAACCAAAAAAGAAGCATTTTTAAACAAAAAGATTAATTTACTAAAAAAAGACGAATTTTTAAAAAATTCAAGAATTTTGAACTAAAAAGTTGAGATTTCAACTAAATAAGAAGAATTTTTAAACAAAAAGATAATTTACAACCAAAAATGAAGAATTTTTTCATCAAATTATAGACTACTCAGCAAAAAATTAAAGTTTCAAATACAAAAGTTGATTTTTTAAACAAAAAGTTTAATTTACTATTCAAAAAGACGAATTTTTAATAACTATCTACAATTCTCAATCAAAAAGTAAAATTTTGAACAAAATTCAAGAACTCTTAATCGTAAAGTAGATTTTTTAACTAAACTAGATTAATTTTCAACAAAAAAAAACGAATCTTCAGCAAAATAATTAAATTTTAATAAAAAGTTGAATTTTTATTGAAAAAGCAACACTTCCGAACAAAGGTTAATTAATTGAAATTGTAATTTAAAAAGATCAATTTTTAAACAAAATGATCAAATTACTACCAAAATAATACAAATTTTTAATAAAATTCAAGAATTTTAACCCATAAAGTTGAATTTTTAACTAAAAAGGAAGAACTTTTCAACAGAAAGATTAATTTACTATCGAAAAAGACGAATTTTAGATACAATTTAAGAATTCTCAACCGAAAAGTTTAATTTTCGGCTAAAAAAATTAATTTTTAAACAAAAATATTAATTTTCTACCAAAAACATTCATCATCTAGAAAGTGATTTTTGATCCTAATAGTTGATTTAAAAAATCTCTTATAATTTTGCTTCTTAGGAAATGTCAAGTTCCTTACTTGAAACTTTAAGAGATGTTTAAACAACCCTTAAAATAAACTACAAAAATTTTCTTGTCATTCTGAAATTATGAAAAATATTGAATCAAGAAAATATCGCAACCATTGCGGGCAATACTATATTTTCTTGATTTAAGAAAATATTCCTTGCCTCAAGGAAATGTACTAGATTTTTTTCTTGAATCATTAAAATATTGTATCATCCGTTTTTGTTTTATTATTTTCTAAATTTAATGCTAATTGTTTTTCCGGGAAGCTTTATTAAACAATCTACTGAGATTTTAGTTTTTTAAAAATATTGATTTCCTTGCCTAAATCTTAAAGGGATATTAAGACAACCCTTAAGTATATTCAAACACTTTTTCTAATGAGGGACGTTTGCTGTATTTATTTTGAAGCTATTTTTTATTTGAATAGTTCATTCAAAAAATCCCACGTGGTTTTCATTGTTAGCAAATGTCGATTTTCTTACTTAAATCTTTAATAATTGGTAACAAAATCCTTAAAATAAGCTTAAAATTTTTCTGGTAGAGGATGCTTCTTGTCCTTATTTTATAGAAATTTTTCGCCCTGTAGCATAAATAAACAAGCTCCTGTGGCTTTAGCTTTTTAGAAAGATATTTTCTTATTTAAATTTTAAAGGGATATTAAAACAACCCTTAAAGTGTAATTAAAAAATTTTTCGACAGAGGCCGTATGCTTCATTTATTTGTAAGTGATTGTTGATCCCAATAGTTAATTCTAAAAATCTTTCGTGGTTTTGTTTATTAGGAAACGTTGACTTCCTTAATTCAATCTTTAAGGATGGTAAAAAAATGTAAAAATAAATTTAAACACATTCCTTCCTATAAGATGATATTTTAATTTTTAAAAGCGTGGTTTTCGTTTCTAGGTGATATCAGTTCTCTTGCTTAAATTTTAAGGGGATCTTTAAAAAACTCCCAAACATCGAGTATTTTTTTTTTATATAACCAAATAATTTTCAATGGGAAGTTTGGCTTTTTTGGTTAAATAATTGTCCATTGTTTTGATAATTTTCTTTCGAATTATTGGCCTGTATGTTATAAATTATTTAAAAAAATAATGTCTACATATTTTGACTAAAATAAATTTTCTCTACATTTTGTGCTGGGTTCTTTATGATAATATTTATACGTTCGTGTATTCTCTGCTTTATTATAAAGTGGACTACGAGATAAATTATTATTAAGCAAGCGTCGTATACGACTTCTATTTAGAAAATAATAAATCGCTTATTGCTGCCAATAGCAACATAAACCACCATCTGTGTCAATAAAAGCGCAACTCGCGATTTTAGTTAATATTCATGCTACTCATGATCGTCTTTAATAAGAATGCAACTTAATATTTTACGTTTTTGTGTTTGATGTTACGTAATTTAAGCAAATTAAGCAAAAAATAACTCAAAAACGACAAAGCTACACTACAGTCGGAAATTATGTGATCGATGGACGCAAGCACTATTAAAAATCACTACTGGCTTTGAAAAACGATAACTCAGCAAAAAAATAATACGGCATTTAAAAAAAAAACAGTTGGAAAGCCTATGAAATTTGACGTCTAGTAATGTTAAACAGATTTTTTTTATCATCTGAAGAGAATACAGCACATGATAAGCTTTTTAAAAAAATGCTAGATTTTCTACAATTTTGTACCTCCACTTCAACTTCTAGCGTGACCTAGGAAAATTGTTGCAAAAATCTGAAAATTATAAAACATTGAGCCTAAAATTTTATCTTTTATTTAAGCTAAAGAAACTTTAAAAATCTTAATCGGTTCCCGTGATACGGTTAAAAATGTTCAATTGTATCTGAGGTTTAGTCGATGATCACGGTTCTCCGCCGGTCTGCTGCTCGCCTCCTTCGTTGAAGCAGGACCGAATAGGCCACGCACAGAGTAAGTGCTTAATTGGGGCTCTTTTATACTTTTTATTCTGACATTCAGTAATTTTTATTTTAAATTATTGTAAATTTTTAAAATTATTCATTGTTTTTTAATTATTTACCATTATTATAATTATTTATATATAATTTAATTATATGATTTATACAGTGTGTCTCAGAAAGCTTGTACCGCTAAAAACCAGGACATTGCTTTTTAAATTTTGAGCAGAAAAGTCCTCTGCCATTTTTCGAAATTCACAAAAATAAGCGAGATATTCAGTATTTCTTTTGGCCAATCAACGCGCTTGGCGAGAACAGTGCCAGTGGCGTAACAGCGGTCATGGGCCCCCGAAAGAATTTTTTTTATTTAGTTATGTTTGAATCGAAACAATGCTTGATGATGACGAGATGTTTTTCATTTTCAATTCGCGTGATTGTAATTTTTCCG
>JAAAKG020136460.1:0-13195 GCA_010014905.2 Druon quercuslanigerum
TTCAAAAAATTTCAAAAATTTGAATTTTCAAATCAAAAAAGGGAGCAGAAGATATTAACCGATTTCAAAAATTTTTTTCCCCTTTTTTCGGATGTCAACCCACACATTTTTTTGCCTAGCTCAAACGATTCAACTAATTTGGTCATTTTCACTCCGCCCTAATGAAGATCATGGGCCTCAAAATTAAAGTAAATAAAACAAAAACTATGGTGTTCGAAGGAAAGAGTGAGAAAACAATATGCAACTTTGTATTAAATGATGAGAGAATTGAAAAAGTTGATAAATTCGTATGCCTTGGTGGCTTATTTACTAGTGACGAAAAGATAGATGAGGAGTTATAGAGACGCATAAAAGAAGGTAATATGTGTAAAGTGAATTATGTGTAGAGCAGGCCCCTTTATCAGAAGTAAAAATATATCAAATAAGGCTAAAATGGCAATACATAATTCTATATTTGTACCGACTGTACTATATATCAGCGAGACAGGGACCTATCAAGAAATGCCAGGACAGAAAAGTATGGCGGAAAATAGTTAATAAGAAGAGTGTCAGCCGAGTGAATGACGCCTGAAAAAAAACCTTGAATACTAATGGGCCCAAGTGGAGAACCTCACATGACGACTTTGTCAGGATCTTGACTTGGGGTGATTGTTAGAAAGATTGATCAGCAACCTGGGTCGGAGCAGTGTTGCGGAATGAACGTGCTAATTAAATAAATAACACGAGAAATCTAGATCAATCTAAAAATTCTATAACCCCTTCCTCACATTACTCCCTTCCCCACCGAGTGAGTCATGTTAATGGTGTACTATTTGTTGGAGAATAAGAACAGCCAAATTTATGAAAAATAATTGTCTACTTATCTCGAATTTTGGGACGACGAAACCATTGGTTATAAATTAGTACTGTTATTGTTAATATAAACTTATTTCCTCATGATTACCAGGTTGAATCTTGAACTAGATATTTGTATTTTTTAGTGCAATTGGATTAATTATGATGCTGAGCGACTTTTTAAAAATCTTTTCTGAATAAAGAGATAAAAAGATATGGTCATTGAAATCGACGAGTTTGACATTGTATTCATTTGAGTAACAAATAACACAGGATAAAATTTAAATATCTAGCCTCAAGTTTTTTTAAAGCGTGTAACATAGAATACTTCTTAAAAACAGAACAAATTTATATTGAACTCTTCAAAAATGGATTCGAATATTTAACGACACAGGAGGGTTAAAAAAACTAATTAATCAAATAATTTTTTAAGATTTAAAAAGATTTTGGACATTAAAGTATTGGACAAGTGGTACTGTTTTTTATCGAAAACATCCTAACGCGTTCCGTTAGCTGAATCGGTTGTGGTGATCTCGGTTTCGTTTCTTAATACTTGCGGATTTTTCAGTGCATTGTGCTTTAGCGTCACAATCAAAAAATACTATTAATAATTTTTAACACTTTTATCGTCAACGTAGGGTCTAAATTACATTGAAATCGCTGCTTATTTAGTACCTACTTTACCTTTTTCAGCTAATTAATGAGCAAATTTTCATTGTTATAAGGCTAATTAGAAGCTAATTAAATTATAATTCGATCGACGAGTTTGAATTAATTTATACTTTTCACACTTTCCATATGTGCTCAGTTGAAATTATTTCGGAACCTCATTAATAGGCACGGAAATGCGAGTCCTATTACGTGAACAACGCGTATGGAATTCTGCATTTTCCCAGCCATAACCGGCGCGGCGCGGCGTTACAATACAGGCTTGGTTACGCAACGTCGCGTCGCGTCGACGCTCTCTGACACGCTCCGGGGGTTTTGACAGCGTGTTTCATTCATTACTTAAATTCTCGACAGGTACATTATTTCGAGGCAAAATAGTCTTTTGGTTTCATCAACCCAGTAGGAAGATGAAAGTAGTAATGATCAATAAATCATAATTCGTCATTAAGAATATTATAATTTATGGTGACCTGTTAGGTTCAGTCATAGAAACTGCATTACACAGGTATCACTACGTCCGTCCCCTTTTCTACCTAATCCTCTTTTGTCCCCTTAAATTTGAAAAATTTCCTAAAATATAAAATAGTACAAATAGTACAAAGTTCTGATTCATTTTGTAAGAATCATTTTCAACCAAAAAAAGTTTAATTCTCAAAGAAACATGTAATAGTTAATATTTAAAAAAGAAATTATTTGTAATTAAAAGTAGTTCAATTAATCCAAAAAGATGAATTTTTAAGATTACCTATAGTTGAATTTTAGTTAAATAAATTATTTTAAATAAAATTAATTTAATGTATGTACTGATATTAAATTCCAATTTAAACGCTTTAAATTCCTAACGTTCTAAATAAAAATATTGCATTTAAAACTAAATATAAGAATTTTCAACCAAGAAGATTAATTTTCTACTAAAATGATAAATTTCTAACTAAAATTTCAATAAAATAATTAAATGGTTAATAAAAAAGATGAATTCTCAACCAAAAATAAAATAGTATACTCTTCAAACAAAAAGAGGGCATTTTCTAAAGAAATCATCTTAATATATAATAAAATTAGCGTAAAATGGTGTATCAGAGAAGAGTATGTTAGTTGTGGCTGTAGAAGCAAGTTGTGGGAAATCCAAAATAATACGAAAAAAAGGAGCATGACCTTCGAATAAACCATAAATAATTTAGAGTTGATTGTTATATGACTTTATTTTAAATGTTTGCTGACTGGATATGTTAAAAAATTTTAATCTTCATAATTTAGTTATTTTCTGTTTTGACACTTAAATCCGAGCTATAATCTTTTATTAGCTGATAAAAAAATGTTTTTAATGTCAAAGAGCTTTCAGCTAATCAAAATACATTATAAGCAAATATAAAAGTTAAGGAAACAAAAAGAGAAACTAGTCATTTTTGTGTTTTCAAATTATTTTTTGCTCGCTTATTCATAAAAATACTTTCAAAATCTCCGGGATCTGTATAGAAAAGAATACAATACAAAAAATGGATGGGAATGTAAATATTGTTTAACTATGCTTCAGTATCTGATTTTTTGAATTTTTTTGTATTTTATCAGTAGAAAGTTCTGAAGTATTCCATAGATTTTTTTTAAAATATCTAAAAAAATACTAGAAAACTTTCCAAAGAAAATGCGCTGGTTTTGTGGAAGGAGGGGGTCGCAAAATTAAAAACTCATTATTTATTCTTAAATTAACGATCCTGTAAAATAATATTTATATTTCGTATTTCAAAATGGGAGGGAGGGCAGCTTCAATGGTACCTGACATTTTGAGGAGGGGTTCATCGAAATTTCACAAATGTTGACAAGAGTGAAGGTGAGTCAAAATCACTAAAAATAGCGTCCCCTCCACCCGCCTTTACCCTCCACAACCTTTCCCGTCTCCTTTGCCCCACATCTCATCACAAATCTCGTCTCGTTACAAGTCTCGAATCCAATCTCAAATCTCGTTCTCGAGTCTTGTCTCGAACTTTGTGTCGAAACTCGTCTTCATTATCGTATCGATTCTCGTCTCGAATTTCGTCTCGAATGTTGATTCTCGTCTCCAGCTTCGTGAAAAATGACGATAGTCGGACACCCGACCGAAACTATATAAAGTTTTCTGCCCGGGGGCTGTGAAACCTTAACAAATTAAACAATTTCAAACACAGTTTGAAAATTGAACTATCCTTAAATTATGATCTTGAAACGAAGTCTTTAAAAATGATTAAATTTCAGATTCTGAATAACGCTTTTAAAAATAATTAAAGAAATACCTTAAAAATAATAGGAGGCATATGACCTTCAATAGTATTATCAGCGACTATAAAAGGAAATGAAAATGTACTTTTCAGCATACAATTTCTTTCGCATTCAGGTTTCGGTTTCCCTTTTTGTTTTTATTTATGTACGTGCGCCACTATTGCCCGTACAACAAGATCCCGACAGCTTGACGCGTTATTCATGTAGGTATATATATACTGAAACTTTCACGTGATCGAGAATAATTACACCTGTGGTGGGTATACACGTAGGTTGGTATATTGGTACCTCGGAGGTAGAAAATCGCTTAGCACACGCACCTACGAATTGAGCCCCAAGCAATCCTCGTTGATACTTCAGATGTGAGATGCAAGGAATTAAAAAAAAATCGCGAAATGCCATCGATTCTGAGTGTGCCGTCTGCTGTTAGAAACTGGTTTCTATATGAGATTTTCTAGTAATTAATATAAATGTCGATACGCGGAACTGATCTCATTTCATAAAAAGCTATAGAGTACCAAAGGAAAAAATATTAATTAAAACCCAATAAGTAAACAGAAAAATTGATGTTTGAAAATTTGAGATTTATGAACTATACTCTGTTAATTTAAATTAGTGAAATCTAATTCGAAATAAGTGGCTTACTTGTTGCCACCTCAATCAGTAAAATTTAACCGAAGAATCAATATCTATTCAGTGAAATACCAGTTACGTTTCACTGGTTTTCCACAATAAAAAAAAGGTGGCTTGACTGAAAAAAATTTTTTTGTCCCAACCAATATTATGATGGCTACAGAAGCAATCGTGAAACCATTAAATCTATTATAACGAAATTGTTCGGTTGGAGTAACTGTATAGTTTTGTTTAAATGAAATTAGGATAATCCATGATTATAGAAGAAATTGTGATTAACCGAAAGACTTGAAGATGACATGAAATTATTTTTTCTTCCTCTAAATTTTTCGTTCAACACGGATTATTTTTTTTATTTTGTAAAGCAACTGTCACTGTCTACAGGAATCTAACTCTAAAAAACAAACATTCCTATATGTTCGTTATTTTAGAATTCCTTCTTCACGAGATACATATATGGAAGTTTCGGTAGTCCAACCTTTGATCGATGTGATATTTTTATATTTTTATCAGTATTAGTCTCTTGCAAATCAATATATATTTATTTATATGGGCGACAAATTCACATTGCGTGGTCTATTGAGTTTAAGATCAGTTTGAAAATGAAAATAAACCTTCGATTTTTTTATTACACCATTAAGCTATTTCCCGTGCGGGGTGATATTGTATTGTAGTGATTCACCGAGGTTCTCGGTATCAAAAAATGAAAGTTTATCATAATTAAAAGTCGCAGAGAAATATTTTTCGAGTTTGTTATTAGAGTTCCATTAAACAAATTAAAAAAAGTACATTTTTGTTGAAGTTTTAAAACAACTCCAACTTAATCAAAAAATTTTTTTGTTCAAAATATGATTTTATATTATTATTTGCTATCAAAATTGCCGTGAAAAATAATAAAATCGTTAACCGTTTATAAAAACCTTTATTGTCATTATGTTATTATGAATCATATAACATATAAAAGAGGAATTTTTTACGATCGTAAATATATAAATATCTCAAATTTCATAAGAAATTGTCTATTGTAATATATGGGCGACTACTTTTAAAGCATTCATTAATTACAGAAGTGTACCTTTTATAGAATATTGTTCTTCAGTGTTCGTTGTAAGTTTATTAATTCCTACTTTCTATTGCTACCGTATACAAAATAATTAAAGTTGATAATACAAGTTTCATTTTGATCAATTGTTATTAAGAATGTAAATCAGTATTGAGATTTCCTTTTCATTAGACTTAACGTTACGACGAGATTTGTCATGCCTCCTTATTGAAATTGCAAGTTGCCAGCGGCAGAAAAATAATATCTCCGTGGACTAACGTTCCTACTCGCAGTAAAATGTGCGGAGTAAATGGTAATCTGATCGTTCATTTATGAAATCGAAATCAGTTTTCTATCCACCACCGATCGGAGGATCGATAGAATCATCCGATCGCTATTCCAAAAAGGAAAGTAGTTGTCTTCCGCAAAATGCTCACTAAACTATATAATAACACAACACTAGAAAAAACGGTTTCCTATCCTTCGTAAAATGTAAATTGTTTATGATAAACGAGTTTTAAACTACTGCTGAACGAGGCTAGAAAGTTTTTATTTGATTTATTATTTCCCTGAAATGCAACATTCTCAAATCTTTTTAGAATAATAATTATTATTACATATAATAATCTACGATAAATTCATTCTTCCCACGTTAAGCGCCTATGTTTCGCTTGCTTTTCGCGTGTTTTTTCTCCCGAGACTTTTGTCTATCAAGTCAGTGGGACATTTTATTAGTGAATATTGACGAATCCATTCAATATGAGTCTATCTGCCGATAGCGACGTGTATGAGACTTTTCTTTTTGCTTGTACACAGCGCAGTGCAAGCTTGACACTGCATTATGATATTAGAATTTTATATCAACAGAGAAGAGCGCGTCCCACCTCAAAGTTTTGAGACGGCTCTCCTCAGCGAGCAACGGCCATGGGAAAATCTGGGGAAAACGTATGCCTGTCGCTGGGAAATATGATGGACCTTTTTTTCTACACTTTTTTCTGCTCCTTTAACATGCGCCTTGCCTCATTAAACTCAAGATTATTCTGAGCGACTTTTATCGCGGAAAGATAATTTTTATTCAGTTTTATGGACAAAATAGCAATCAGTGTACATTACCACACATTTTAAGCGATAGCTCCATTCAATTCCTAAATAAAAACATTCAGCAAAAATGCTGGTAAAACTGACATTTTAAAATATTTAAAATTTTTAAGGTCTCTACTGCATTCTAAACATGTTATGGGACACTCCAAATTTTTTTCAAATTTTTTCCAACATATTCTTAGCTGTGGGGTCATGTGAAACTTAAGGTGTGTGAACAATGGGCCACACGACACCATTTTAACTTGTATTTTGTTAAATAGCTCTGAAAGAAATTTTTGACGTAAATTAGAGAAACACCATTTTATTCAGAAAACTTAGCTGATTCGTGTGATTGTTATTAGAACCTCATCACATTTCTTCCTGCGAAGTAACTGCCTTCTAAAGTCAGGGGTCTTGAATTGTATTCAACGTGCATTTGTACCCTTTAATTTTTTAGTTATTAATTTTTTTTAGATGAAGATTATTGAATTTTAAGAATGATAATGTAAAACATGAAATTCAAAAAATTTTAACGACTTAGTTTTAAGATACTAATATAAGAATGCTTCAATTTTTAAACGAAGATTGACATTCTTTAACTTTCAAAGCTTCGAATTCAAATCCAATAATTTGGAAAGTTTCCAATTAGAAAGCATATAAGTTTTAATGGATTTAAAATAAGTAAACTTCAAAGCTTCACAATATACTGCAGTCCTGCTATTGAAAGCCGTTTCGAGAGTACCTTTTATCTCCTTCGTACAATCTCGGGACTCGCCGCACCTTAAACAGTCAGGGCCGTATGAATCATGTCTGTTTGAGTTTCGTATTAAATATGTTTTGTTTTTGTATTTTTGCTATTTTGGTTTTATAATGTCATAATAAGCGTGCAAATGTTTGTGCTCGAAACTCAAACTTGATAAAAGTAGTAATTTTTAAGTATGCATTTAAATATGTATATCAGGGTGGTCGTTTTAATCAGAAAAAAATTCCTGGTCATTTCGTAGTTTTTTCTCGGTTCGCAAACATTTTTCACGGTCAATAGAATTAAAAAATTCGAACTCTAAAGCTAAGCATTTTTCCATTAAAAGTAATAACGTATAAAATGGAAGATAGTAACACTTTTCAATTAAACAAGTTTCTTCTCAAAAAAGATTCGCGATCTCTCACTGACATGTACATTCTCTCAAAGATAGCATATTTCTTTGAAATAAACTGTTTTGAAGCACCTGATTTCACTTCGCCCAAAAGCTTATTTTTTTCTTGAAAATATAAAGCTTTCCTCTAGTTTTTTTTTAAACAGTTTTGCAATGCGCACAACCAGAGCCGTAACTAGGGCGCAGACCACGTGGGGCGCAAAATACACAAAGAAATTACCTGATTAAACTAATAAATTCTGAATTAAAATAAAAATATATTTTTGCTGACAATCCTTCTTACGCCCCCATTTTGATTTCTAAAACATGTAGCTGCTCCTTTATATTTAATTGCAGGCCTCGCAAGTTTTGCAAGTTTCATTGGACGATCTAGAAACGGGGTTTGCTTTCCACCAAGCCCAGACCATCACCTGATTTCGGCAATCATTATTCTCGCGTAACTGCACACTCAGATAATTTTAAAAAGGTAGAGTGGCGACCTCAAGTTACATTTACAGAGCTTTTAACCTGTCTGGCAGTGGGCGCAGCGCAGAGTTACGCATTTTCCTTATGTCAATGATTCAGACAGTTCCCAACTATTTACGATTATTACTATACTATTTATACTATTTCAATAAAGCATAGATTATATTTGGCAATGAATTTTCCGTTATGCTTCGACCAAAATTAAATAAATCTCTGAGATGAAAATAGCAAAATCCATATGAGGGAAAGAAATTGATATCATGATTTGCTAACCTCAAAATGCTATGATTAAAAATAAATTCTAACTAATTTACGCAAATCACCATTGACTAACAAAATGAGATTTGGCTATTTCACGCAGGTCTAAATACAACAGTGCATAATTTGATTTCTGCCAAGATTTTATCTCTTGTTTCATTATCAAAATATTTCTTGCGAATGATAAATTAATTGTAAAACTAGTTTCAGTTAAAATAGAAGAATTTCTATACAAGTTTTGTGATTTAAAATTAATACATTCGTATAGTTTCAAAAAATAAACATTTGATTATTTATCACTACGTATAAAAGGGGAAAATTGTTTGTCACACTGACACTCTTTCTCCGTGTTCATAAATCCAAAATCTCAAGTAGTATTGGCATTTAAAATCAGGTAAAAATTTAAGTTTTCATTATAATTTGAAGGCGCTTTCTAAAACCCATCAAATTCTAACCTTAAAACAAAAACCAGATTTTCTCGAGACTAAATGATTTTTTGTATCAAACTTTTTTTCCGGTATTCATGCACTCGAAATTTCAGGGATGCATCTTCATGTTATTTTTTCGATAAGTTATTCACTTCTTATGACTCTCCTAATTCGACTCAAACAGGATGATAAAAGTTTAAACTCAACATGATCACCTTCGAAAAATATTTATTCAAAACTGGGTGCATCTTTTCAGTCACTTTTTTTGATATCAGTTGAACGATACGTTAGCTCGCAGAAGCAGAATTTTATTTTTTCTATAGCTTTTTTGATTTTACACAATGTTTTTTCGCTCTCCTGCACTATTGCCATTTTGTCAGTTACCTCCTTTTGTCTTCACATACTCCAAATGCTTTTGAATAAAACATCAAATAGTGTCAACTTTTTGTTTTGCTTAGGTATCCTGAAATATTTATCACTTATGAACGATGCCTCCTAAACGACCATGGTGCTGAGTTTCGGAAAAGAAAACGGACCAAAGAGAGCGAAGACACGAAAATTTCAAAAGCTCTGCTTAGCTGGGCAAACATGGAGCCTCATGTGGAACATCAGTCTAATAATGCTCCTCAGGATTCGAAAAGATGTGACTTGGAAGTGGCTGCAGATGAAATATTTCAAGTACCTTCCACATCTAAATCTGAAAACGAAATCGAATCATCACCGCAGGATAAAGCCGATTTCAGTCTTCAAGATGAGAGTAACGAATTAAAAGAATCTTTGCTTACAAATTCAGTAGAAAAGACAGCCACTATTGATCGAAATGATCTAGATTCATGGCTCCCAATGACTGACCAAATTCATAGTTTTCTTGTAGAATTTGGTCCAGACCAAGGAAAAGATTCAGACTTTTCTCTATCTGAACGCAATGGAAATAGAAGTTGGTTGATCTATAGCAGAAAAAGAGGAGCGGTATTTTGTTTCGGTTGTACTCTGTTCAGTATAACCCTATTAAGAAATCCCAGTGTATCGTCACTTGCCAATCCTGAACAAGGTTCTAACGACTGGCGACATTTGAATCCAAGGATTCCTGAACATGCGAACTCGCTTTTACACTATAAAACTGTATTAAATGGAAAGCTCTGGACAAGGCAAATTCTAAGGGTACACATTAGTGTAATTCTTTTTTGCGTTGAGAACAATTTAGCTCTAAGAGGAACTGATGAAAGAATTGGTAAACAGAGTTCAGGAATATTTTTGAGCGCTATTAACTTGATAGCGAATTACAATATAGAGTTAAAATCACAAATTGAATCTCATAGGAAGGGTGGCGTGACTTATTTCTCTCCATTGATCCAAAACGAAATCATTGAGTTAATGGCATCTGCCGTTAGGAAACAAATTCTTTTCCATTGTTTTCGATTGTACTCCAGATTTTTCTCATCAAGAACAAATGTCTCAAATGTGTATATAATACATAATATAATATGATATGTAAGAATTGTTGATGGAAACGTCACCATAGAAGAACCTTTCATTGACTTCATTGTCTCTCGCGAAAAAACTGGCGACGGATTAGCAAATTAAATTACCAGCAAATTAAAAGCGGATGGTATAAACATTGAAGATATCAGAGGACAGGGCTATAATAATGGGAGTAATATGAGCGGAAAATACAACGGTGTCCAAGCTAAAATTCAAGAAATGAACGAACATGCTCAATTTGTTCCGTGCACGGCACATAGTCTGAATCTTGTACGAGTTCATGCTGTCAACGTTTCGTCCCATATGATAACTTTTTTTGATATAGTTCAAAAACTGTTTACTTTTTTTCTGGTTCAAAAATTCGTTGGGAAGTTCTGATGCAACATATTAACGTGTCTTTGAAATGTCACGCAGACACTAGATGGCCGACCAAATCGAGAGCAGTGAACACTCTAAACACACAACTTCCCCAAGTTGCCACTGCATTAAATGTTTTGGCTTCTGACAAATAGAATGCAGATACCATTGCAAGAACCAGAAGCTTATTGGCTAATATAGATTATGAATTCGTGTGCACTTCGACTGTGTGAGCTCGAATTTTAACTGTAATTAACAGAATGAATCGATGCACAATACAAAAATGTCACGGTATCCAAAATAGTAGAAGGACTCACAAAACAGATTCAAAACATCCAAAATGAAGATTTTGAGAAAACATTCATTAATGTTGCAAAAATTTAGCTTCAACAATTGAAATTGAAAATGATTTTACTCAAAAGAGGAGACGGTCTGTGATAAAACAAGACAGAGATGAAAGTTTGGACGCAGGTTACAACATAACACCAAAACAAAAATTCAAAAATGAAGTTTTCGAGGTAATCGACACTTTAATAACACATTTCAAATGGAGATTTGAGAAGCTGAATCTTATCGCGACAGATTTTGGATTTCTGTCAATTCACGGTTTGAAGACTACTGATATTGAAAGCCTGAGAAAACAAGCCAAAGATTTGGCTATCAAGTATGAAAACGATTTAAATCAGGTAGAATTTATCAGCGAATTGGAAACAGTAAAATTTCAAGCAGATACACTTTTCCCTGATTCATAATGAACAGCTTCGCTGGACTTACTTCAAGCACTTCATGAATACTCCTTGGCGGAAAGTTGCCCAAACGTTAAGATAGCGTTGGGAATTTTTCTCACATTACCCGTGACCGTAGCTTCTTGCGAACGAAGTTTCAGTAAACTGGAAATGATCAAGACATAATTAAGATCGCGTATTGGACAATCGAGACTGAGCAGTTTGAGCATCTTATCCATACAAAATCGAGCTGCAAGACAACTTAATTACGATTATATCATTGATACTTTTGCGTCACAGCAGGCACGTAAAGTTAAGATTTCAATATATAATGAATTCCCTTTTCTACCATTTATTTCCAATCTTTTCAATTTTATAAGGCATCGTTCCTTTATTTACTAAAGGATTATTTCAGTTGCAAATCATTTAGAATGTTTCAATACATTTTCTAAGAAAACTTCCTCACTTGTATGCCTAACGTGTCAGTTTGGAAAAATAAAAAATTTTTAAATATTGTAGAGTGTACTTATTTGGTGAGTATCCAATGAACTAATCTAGACCTTTAGGTTATGCTTTCGTGATCGGGAACATTTTTAATGCCCCAAAATGCTTTCGAGAATTGTTAAAATGCAGTTTTTGTGTTCTTATTTTCTTGTTCAGAAATTCACACGAGACATCAATGACCGTTCAGCCTAGGAATTCTTTAAATATTGGCCTAAAACGTTATTTTCTTCAGGAAGGGGAGGAGGGCGCAAAATTATAAATTGGCCCCGGGCGCAAAAAAGGCTCGTTTCGGCTCTGCGCACAACATAAATCACTGAGTGACTGAAAGCGAACTGAAGCGAATGGCCTGCGACGTTTCTGCAACTGATTGAAGCAGGCGACACGATTAACTGCAGAGGGTACGGCCCGCTTTTTTTACACACTCCTGCGCTGTTGTGGAGTTAATCCGCTGATTTTGCGGCGTCACTCTCTTGTTCCCTTGGACCACCTTGTCCTCTATAACGGTAACTTTTCTTGTGGGACTGAAGTGTATGTAATATTCTTTAATTTTGAACGCTAAAAATGACTGAATTCTTTTTGATAGAAATCATATTTTTAGTAACAAAATCTATACTTTCACATAGAATGTCACTTGATACCACACGATATTGTACTTTTTAATAATATATGTATAATGTATACTACCGTCGAAAATTATGAGATCGATTGACGCAAGCACTATTAAAAATCACTCCTGGCTTTGAACCACGATAACTCAGCGAAAAAAATGATAGGGCATTAAAAAAAAAACATTTGGAAAGCCTATGAAATTCCACATCCAGTAATGTCAAACAAATATTTTTTTGATCTGCTAAAAGGAATACAGCATTTGATAAGTATTTTTTTTAAATTCTAGATTTCTAACATTTTGCACCTTGACTTCAACTTTTAGCATGACCTAGGAAAATTGTTGCAAAATCTGAAATTTATACGACATAGAGCCTGAAGCTTTATCTTTAATTTAAGCTACAGAAACTTAAAAATCTTCATCGGTTCCCGTGATACGATTAAAAATGTTCAATTGTATCTGAGTTGAGTTTTAGTCGACGATCAAAGTTCTCGGCCGGTCTACTGCTCGCCTCCTACGTTGAGGCAGGACCGAATAGGCCACTCACAGAGGTGGTGCTTGATTGGGGCTATCTTATACTTTTGATTCTGCTCATCATCAATTTTTATTTCATATTATTGTAATTTTTTTAAATTATTTATTGTTTTCTAAAATTATTTACAATTATTTCAATTCAGAATTATCCCCATATTAAAGAATAAAAA
>JAAAKG020136461.1:0-13195 GCA_010014905.2 Druon quercuslanigerum
GACTATTAGCAAAAAAATTTTCAGAGCTCTAGAGCTTTTCGTTCAAGAATAAACGATTTTTTACGAAAAAATGCAAGCTTTTTCGAATTTAATTGTTTATAACTATTTATAAATAAATAAATTTGCATACTTTTCTATACAAAACTTATATCTTATCGTCTCAAGAGTCTAAAAAGTACCCACACGTATAGGAGCACTAAGAACTACGTCGGAAATAAAGAAAAAACTGAAAGCAAAAAGGTGGTACGTATACGTACCACTGCCCCTGAAAGGGTTAATAACAAGCTGCATTTCATCGTCTTTGTCCCCCCTTCTTCCGGAGGGTAAAGCCGACCGCAAGTTTTTATGAAAATCGATACATCTAAAGATGGAAAAATATGTCGATTTGTTTCTGTGGTATTTTATGGAATGGAAAAATCACCTTTAGACATATCCAGCAATAAGAATAAGTTATGTTGAACAAAAAAAGTGATAGTTGTAAAATAACCTCATATTTGTTGATATTCTACTAGAAGTGGACTTGACGCCATTTTTCTGCCATGTACCCCACAAAATAAGTTACCGATTACTACGTTACCGATCATGTATGGATGAAACTTATTGTAGCACTTAAGCACCCATAAACTATTATTTTCGTTAGACTTACCATCCTGCTTAGTCCTCTATTATTTATGAGATTTAATATATTTTGGACTTGAATTAGTCTAATTGTTATAATTACATGATGTGACGTTATTTTCTCTGTCAAAATATCACATTTTTAGATTGTAAGTTTCGTCATTAAATTTGAAAACTATATTTTTGTCATTGAATCTTCCACTCTTTCGTGGTGAAAATAATTTTCTGCGTCATTTTTCTTTTACAAAGTCAATTTTCAAGACAAGTAGAATTAAAATTGATGATATAAGCAAATTCAGCTTTATCCTAACAGTCGGCGCTGCTCCTTCTTACCATACTCGCGCACAAAGGCTTTTCCGACACGACAGTCGCAACCAATCTCGCCCTGCTCCAGTGAGAAACTGCGCGAGCCAGCAATTCTAGGAACTACTAAATCAGTCCCTCTTATATTGGAGCTCTTGTGTAGTCACCAAAACTTCCGTTTTTACGAATTAAACATTAGTCTTTTATAATTTGGAGCGTTAAAAAATATATAAAGTTACTCATAATCGTGGACATTTTAAAATCTTGAAGATAAAGCGGAAAAATTGTGCATTTTAAATGAAGCGCGTTGAAAATATGAAAGGATATGAGGTATATAAAAATCTTGTAATTTTTCTCTTTGATTACTTCTTTTAAGCTTTTCAAATCTTTGAAACTCAAAACATTCACTTGAAAGTATAGAGGTCAGTCTTTGGGTTGACACTGATTCAATAGTATTAAACTAAATAGGAGAGAGAAACTAATTTGCAGAAGGAAAAGCAAAGTAATTTCAAAATTAAATTGCAAGGTTTATTGGTAATATAATTTGCATATGAAGTTCGCATTTTATTCTAGCCGTATGGGTATTGGGAGTCTTAGGTTGAGGTATAGTGTGGGGGGGGGGGGTATCGTGTACCTTAGCTTTGTAAAAACGCTACTGGGAGAAGCGAGTTTAGTGGTGGTCCAGTTGTGGGCGCGGTGGAGACGATGTGTCAGTCGGGAGGAATCAAGGGAGATCCATGTAGGGGGGGGGGGGGGGTAATGCAACGAAGCCCGGGGAGATCTGACTTCTGGGTATCGCGGACAGTACATTTATTGGCTTCGCTTCAGCAGCGACGCACCATTTACGACGCATCGACTGGAGGTTTACAAGCGAGGATCGTTTTAGTGATGTTGCTGGAAGGTTTCGCGCGATTAGTTCGCTCCCGACACCCAATAGTCTACAAGTGTGTAAAAAAACTTAGGACTAAAAACTATATCCCACTCATACGAAATTACGTAAGTTTGAGAGCGCGTGGGAGTGAGAGGGCATAAAAAGAGCCACGCTGCCGAAATATGGCAGTATGGATCTTTCAGCCGAAAAGGATTTATCCTCTTTCTCTCCTATTCAAATACGTCCAAGTGTGGAGAATGGAGATAGTCAAATTACCCAGCCGACAAAACTGTCTATTTTATCTTCTTCCGAAAAGAGTTGAGTCATCCCTAAGTCTACGAAGAAGATTTATCTCTCCAAATATTCGATAAAGAGACTCCAAATTTCAAAACGATTTGAGAAATTTCAGTATGAAAAAATTAACAGAATTATCTTCTGAGAGCCTTCCCTAATAATAGGATCTTTTTTATAAAAAAATATATAATAACGAGAATCAGATTATTTTGAAAATATTGAAAATTGACTTGATCCGTTTGTGATTTCTGCATTTGCATTTTCGGGCGACGTCAGGTTTTAACGTGACACTTGCCCCGCAAAATAAAATTAAAACATTTTACAGCTTATCAATCACCCTTGAGCTGCTTTGATCCAGATGAGATAGTTTACTGCTCTACCTGTTTCCAAAATCAGAGGTTAATGAAAAGAGTGAGAGAGAAGATATCTCCACCTGCTTTAAAAGGGACTTCTTAAGTGCCCAGATTTAGAAATTCCGAAATAATGGAAACGACAAAACACTACTACGGTCGGCTCAGGAATGCTCTCTATCGCGCTAGAATAAATAGCCTCCAAATTCCTAGAGTTGTAACCGACTACCTGCGGTCCAAGCGATTCTCGAACCAGGTTTAAACTTATTAGAACGTGCTCGCATAGCACCCCTCACTGAGGAGGGCTAACTTGTGTATAGTTCGGCGTCAATAATGACACCTCTTAAATAGGTAGTCAGATTAAAATAAAAAAATAGCCTTCCTTGCTATTGTAAGTTTGAAGTACAGTCATAAATAAAATAAGGGCTTATTATGAAAATCTAACCGGTTTAATGAGTATGAAAAATTAGTTTCTATAAAATTAGCAAATAATAAGAATTCATTTTTGAAGGAAAGAATCTATAAAATTAATCTAGGAATTTAGAATGTACGCGAAATTCATTAGTAAAATCAGAGAAAATGGAAGAAAAATAAAATAAAAGTTAATGATTTAATAATTAGAAAATTCCTAGTAGATTCAGAATTAATAAATAGAATTAATACGGTCTAGCATCCAGGAAGTTTTAGCTTTATAGATTTACACGGCCCGAAGTTTCAGTAGCTATATCTGATAAGAATTTTTATATGGAATCGACCAAAGAATTACGAATAAAACTAATGAAAGATTAAAATACACTTAGCATAGGGCCTAGAAACCTGATTATTTAAATAGGTCAGCTCAGATTTATGAATAAGAACCATATTAATAAATGTAGATAAGAATCTTATTCTTTCTCTAGGGATCCCCTTATTTATTTGAAGATAACATTTTCCGATGACAATTTAGTGATTGTATCCTCTTAAGTTAACCTAGCTAAAAGCCGACGGTTACACTAAATATATATATATATATATATATATATATATATATATATATTCTGGACCGGACAGCCTTCCGGCATTTCTGCATTACTGAAACTGCAATTTCGGCATTTCTGAAACCGGGCTTGGTTCGGATATTTTTCTTGGGCGTCCTCTGTGTCGTCGGTAGACTCGAGGGATTAAGAGAGACGTGGTTCCGGAGTGTAGTCTAGGTGCCTCACAAGGCAGTGGTGTTGAATTTTAAGGAAGAGGGTCCCCATTTTGGTCGACCTGAATATCTGGAGTATCCATTGTGGGCCTAGGGTTTGTTGAGACCTGGATATCAGGGATATCCATTGGGGGCCTAGAGTTTGTTGAGACCTGGATATCAGGGGTATCCATTGGGGGCCTCGATTTTTTCTCAATGCGTGGATCGGCTGGGAAGTCGAGCATGCAGGTAGCGATAAGTGTGGGTTCCCGAGCAGTTATGGGGCTACTCTCTGAAGGAAGAACCGACTCTGGTGGAGCAACAGTGGGGTCCCTCTTTAGCGTGACGTTCTAGAATAGTGAAGGGTCCATTGCGTATTAGGGCTAGGGCGGCATTATTACCTTTTTGGGTATCCGAGAGTTGGTGGTTTCGGACAAAGACTTGGTCTCCGATTTTGTATTTTTGCGCGGATTCTTTAGGAGCTTCTTTCGATGCTTTTTTTTCTTCAGTTGGTCTTGAGAACGTCCATTCCACAGGAAGTTTGACGTTATCACCGAAAAAACATCGCTGGGAAGGATCCCAGTTGCAACGTTACGTCGAGTACGGGTGTTGGGAATGTGACGAACCCGTAGAAGCGTAGCCTCATACACTTTTTTAGATCTTGATTACAGCGTTCGGTTGAATTGGCTCTGCGGTGGCAAGTGTGCGGACAGTCCAGCGGGAGGTAGACAATTTTTGGCAAGCCTGGAGCTAATTTTTTCCAGTAAATTGAGTCCAGTTATCGGTAAGTAGGGCTCTGGGATAACCGTAACCTCGGAAAACCTCGCGTTCTAGTTTGGCGGTAATCTGGGCGGTATTAGCGTTACACAGGGGGATGTCCTCTCTCATCTTGGGCCAGAACAAGCGCTATTGGATGGCTCGAAGAGTCTCGTCCATGCCCGGATGTCCAAAGTCATGGTATTCATGAAGTACCAACCGAAAAGCTAGGTGCAGGGCGTTTTAGCGCTGGCTCTCCTGAGACAACCATTGTTAAGGGAATGCCCTTCTAAAAAGACGGCTTCTTTTTCCGTGAGAACCGGTATTGACGGAAGCTGTTTAATTTTTGAAACGAGTTTACATATCTCGTCATCTGCCTGTTGAGCACTTGTAACGTCATCGTACAGATCATGCGTTTTCGTGGACGCAAGGTAAGGTGACTGTTCATACGTGGGATTTTTATTTTCAGGGGGCAGCAGGCGTTCATCGGCGAAGGGATAATCTTCATCGCTAATGCCAGAAGGGACCAGGCTGTGGACACTCAATGCTTTAGAAGTGCATAACTAAATTCGACGGTGGCGCCATCAAACGAGCCCGCAGGCTTTTAAGATAAGATAATTTAATTTAAAAAATTAAAAAACTTAATAAATTAAAAAAATCAATAGAAAAACAAATAGAAATACATAAATAATTACTGGAATAATTATTTATGTGGTTCTGTTTCTTCATCCATTGATTTTTCCATAAAAATTCGTGTTAAGTCACGTGCTTTAGATTTATCAAGTGTTTTCAAATTGTGCTGGCTCGTGTTCATCTTGCAAGACGATGAACTCCACATTCCTGAAATCGATTTCATCATCCACAAAATCGAATTCAACTTCAGGGATGTGGATTTCAACTTCTTGGACTTCTGAATTGTCTATTTCACTTGATTTACCCATTTTGAATAGCACAAACGAACAAAAAATTTCACATGTTCGGCGTCATTTGACGTTGGAGGCGCGTTTGGTAAATAATGAACGAGTAAGAGAGATACATGAAACTTCTACCCCTCAGCGACTTGTAGCGGGGAAAGACCTACATAGCCATCTAACGAGACCGCAACACAGGACCAGAATATGTGCGATCGCGGTTGCCTATACTAGTGGCCACAGCCTGGAGGGGACTTCTGCTAGATCCGCAGGCATTTTTTGACAGTGAAAGAATGAGTTCCTAGATGTCAAGCCCATTGTCTGAGTTTGGCCCGGGCCTCCTCAACGCGTCCGTTCTAAGGACGGTCACTTTCGCTCGTTTTTTTCGTAACCAGTTTGAGTGGTGTAAAATTTGGTACTAGCGTAGCTGATAATGCTTCGGGTAGAGTCTAATTTGGTTTGGTACAGTACCGCTCCCATCCCTATAGAGAGGAGGAGTTCCGTAAGTGCTGCGGCTGTCATGGAAAAGTGGGGGACGTATTTGTGGGACGACCCACAAATACCTAGCAACTTTTGTAAACTTTTCCTTTATTTAGGAGGGGTGGCTTCAAGTACAGCATTTACGTGCCCGCTTTGGGTGAAGTTGGCTTCGGCGGTGATAACGTGACCGAGAAAATCGGTTGAGGTTTTTCGCAACTGGCTTTTTCTAGCGAACATTTAAGGCCGTGCATATTAAGACGCTCCAAAATAAGGTCGACATGATGAATTTGTTCTTCCTATGTTTGACAGTAGATGCTAATATCGATGGGTTCTAGGAAGAATAGGCTATCTTTTCGTTACCGTTAAGAATTAGGCTAGCTTCATATTGTATGAGAAGCAAACACTTAGAAATGCTAAAATAAATAAAATCTTTTAAAATTTTTTTGTTTTTCAATTTATAGGAGCCTAAATTACATTACAAAATCTAATACAAAATACTGCATTTTTGAATTCGTAGAGAATGTTTCGAAAAATAATAGGTTATTTATTCCACTTGAGAACTTAGCTAAATGCAAGTTAGCCTAACTCTTAACGGTAACGAAAAGATAGCCTATTCTTCGTAGAACCCATCGATATCATCTAGGTACACTATACAGAATTTATTGATGCATCCAACAAGGGCAATTGTGGACATTAGCCGTTGGAACGTCGTGACGTTTTTTAAGCCAAAATTTATAACCTTAAATTAATAGATACCGCTTTGGGGAGGGTACATGCAGTGTATTTTTTATCATTTCCTAGGTCATTGAGGGTATCATTTATGTGTAGTAACTCCTGGGATGTATCGACAGTAATAGCGCTTAACCTTCGGTAATCGACGCAGAAACGGGGTTTACCGTGTTTACGTATTACGATGACGACTGGAGAACTATACGGGGAATTTTAAGGCTTAATTATTTTATCGGCGAACATATGTTGTGCCTGTTTCCAAATAAGCTTGCGTTTTTCTTCTAAACAGGGGTAGGGACGTAGCCGAAAGGGTTGGGCAGTTGTGAGCTCTATTTTATGTTTAGCTGAATGTGTTTGGGTGGAAATTCGGGCGGGGTTTACGATCGTTTTGAACCGTTGAAGGGGTCCTAAAATTTTTCGAAATACTGGATAGGGACTTCCGTCAGGGCTTGGGCTGTTTCTGGATCGTTTAAGGAGGGTGGGGGAGTTGCAGTTTAACAATAAATGGTAAAACACTGCGTAAACACATTTTCTGGGTTGATCGTAAACTGCCATTTGTTCTTCGATCCAGGGATCTCCGAGGATTAAGGAATCTTTTATTTCATCGCTCACAAAGAAGGTACTTTTTGTACGGTGACTTCTAGTTACACATTAAGGAACGCTCCGGATTTGGCTATGTCCACTTTTTCGTGCCGTGGACCTATTCTCTGATGTTGGTCTTCATTTAAGTACTGAGGCTTCACAAAATTATCCTTAGACACGCTTTCTAAAAGGGCCTGTATTTCTTTATTGTTAAGAATTACTCGAAAGTAAGGGACAAACCGTAAACGTCGTTTTGTGACTTGAAGTCCTATTGGGGGCCGCCAACCCGGGTGGCGCCTCCCGCCTATAGTTTTTCTGGGGGGGGCAGTCACGGTTAAAGTGATTGCCTGGGCAATGCCAAAATTTTGATACTCGGCGTAAGGGGGTAGATTCGGAAAAATCATGTGGACGCTCAACGCGTTTGGAGGTCTGGGTTAATTCGATTTCGTCAAATACGGTGTTGAAATCGGCTTGTAGGCAAGCCCTAATGCCACGACGAATTGAGGGACGCAGTAATGCTAGGGGCGTAGCGATCCTAGCTTCTTCGAGGGCATGGGGTTGTAGGCATTGAAAAACGGGCTCTATGTCTCCTTGTTTCTGGGAGTATAGCTGGGTGGTCAGGCGTCCTAGTTTATTGGCCCCATTGTATTTTTTTATGAATAATTCGCGGAAACGAGCCCATTCAAAAGGGAGACGGCTGTATATTTTCCACCATCTCGCGGCAGTATCTTTTACGGCTTGGGCTACTAGGGTCATCCGTCGTTCAGCTGGAAATCCTTGGTTGTGAAAGTATTGTTCCATTTGATTGGGGAAGATAGTGGGGTCTTCGCAGTCACGACTGTGGTACTCTGGAAGTGGAAGGAAGGGGGGAGGCATTTACAATTGTCTGCAATACTTGCAGATTTAGGCAGGGTGCCTGATAAGCATAACCGTGATTTTGAACGAAGGGTACATTATTAAAAAGGGGAAGGTTTCCCACAAGGCCCTGACTTTATCCACGCGGTGGACTACCTACAGAGCCTTGGTTATCTACAAGGGGTGCATTTCCTGCTGGGACTGGCATATTTATGAGGGAGCTATTTCCTACAGGGACTTTATTTTGTCCAAGGGGTGGGTCTTCCATAAGGGATGGAGTTCCTGTAGAGGTGGGCACAGTAGTCAACAGTGCGGCTTCACCACAAGATCTAAATCCGAGGGATTGTAGACACGGTGATGGAGACGATGTTCCAGTCGAGAGGAATCAAGGGAGATCCATGTGAGAGGGGGGTTCTTGGTTTTGGTCTTCTTTGCTCAGGCCAGGAGATTTGGCTTGTGTCAAAGCCCGTGGAGCTCTGGCTTTTGGGTCTCGAGGACTGTACTTTTATTGGCTTGGCTTCAGCGGCGCCGCACTATTCACGACGTAGCGAGTGGGAGTTTACTACCGAGGATTTGGTAATGATGCTGGAAGGGAATTTCGCGCCATTGGTTCGCTCCCGACACGCAATAGTCCACAAGCGTGATCGATGATCGAAGCCGCGCTTGCGCTGTCGATTGTCAGATATACTTTAACATTTTCGACTGAGTGCCGCGACTCAATTTATTCTAAGCCAAATGACAGGTAGGGTTAGGACGACCAGCCGATAGAAAAAAAGAATCATCAATGTATGCTAAATATTATTCATGGTTATAAATATTATGTATAACCACGAATATAATTTAGCGGACAAAACTTAAAGATCCATTAAATTATATATTTCATTAAAATTTATTAAATTGTTTGATATCACTTAAAGTCATCCGAAATATTTTGAACTCTTCTGACTGTGAATTCTGTTTGAGTATATATCCGTACAGAGAGATTGACACTTGTTTTTTTGGTTTATGTTTATTTTTTGGGTTAGATTGAAAAGTGCCCATAAAATAATTTATATAAAGCTAGTTCCGCAAAATCAGATTTTTCTTAGAAAAAGATATTTTTCTATTTTTGCTAATTTAACTTTGTTTAACTTATTTAACTCTAATGAGAATGACCATAAAGGAAATTTCACAGGAGGAACGAAAAAAGTTCTCTATTGTAGGTTTTCAAATATAAATTCATTAGTAAATTTCGAATTCCAAAAAATGAAAGAAATATAAAACAATTTTTAGGGTTAGCAGGCTACCATAGACGATTCATAAACGGTTCTTTCAAATTTGCACATCCTTTGACAAAACTTTTTAAAAAAGACACACCCTTTTTATGGACAGAACAACAACAAAATGCATTCGATAATTTAGAAACAAAAACTATGGAAAGAACCTCTTTTACATAGACCAGATTTGAAAGAACCCTTTATACTCCCAACGGATGCATCAGTTTATGCAATTGGAGGGATTCTTTCAAAAGGAAAAATAGGACAAGACTACTTCATAGCATACACCTCGCATAAACTAAATGATAATGAAAAGAAATAGGAGACATACGAAAAAGAAGCCTTAGCAATTGTATCCTCAGTACATTTTCGACCGTATCTTTATGGCAAGAGAATTACGTTAGTAACAGATAAAAAAACACCAGTGTGGTTTCAAAATTCAAAAGACCCATGCTTTCGAGTAACTCGATGGAGATTAATACTTGCAGAGTATGAATTCGATGTTATTTACAACGCAGGTAAAATAAATGTAAATGACGATGCTTTATTATGAAATCCTATTGAAAACAATATCAAAAATGAAGTAATTACTTCTACTTCAGACTAAAAGGATAAAAAAATGCTGTTCTTCCTATAAACCAAATTTTTTCAACTCTACAAAAACTACTATATCAAGAAAATTTACAAAATCCAAAAACCCGAAAGTTCCTAATTTTCATCGCATGAGGAATAGAATACAAGATTCTTCCGATGATAAAACAACTGAACATGAATCCGAAATTTCGGAAAAAATGGATTTTTTTTTGAAAATCCAAAAAACTCAAACCTCGATGGCGATTCTGAACCACCAGTACCCAAATACAAAAAATTCGAATTCTTTTGTCAACAATCTAACAGAATTAATGCTATGATCACTCGAAATCAAGCACAAAAACAAAATCCAAGCAAAAAAGAACTTATGCTAAATAATATATGAAATAATATATGAAATAATATAATAAAAAAGTAGAAATACAGAAACAGAAGAAACTACATTCAAATTTTCCAAGGCATCAACCCCCCACCCATCCAACAAGAGATGTGGGTCACACAAAAATAAAACTCAACCAAAAACAATTACAAACACTCAAAACCAAAAGGGAAGAAGGAGCATTTAAATAAAGAAGAAGATGAAATTAATTCTGATTCTGAATTCACAAAAGAATTATTAAGTGAAGATAATGTATTAAATTATTCTTCAGGTGATTCTGATTTTCAGGAGATGGAAAATCATTATCTTTTAGACGAAACGGAAGAAGAATCAAATACTAGAAACTACACCAGAAACAAATACTCCAACAAAAGATTTACAACTTAGGAAAACAGATGACGAAAACCGTCCACCACCAAAACCGCCCCCTGCAAAGACAAAACTGTCGACTGGAAACAAGGAAACCGTACACAATGTAATCAATTGCCGAGATCAACTCACGATGAGAAAGGACAAATATGCCTATTTTATTTCTACAAACGGAGAGCCTAAAGATAATGGATCAAAATCATTATTTAAAAGAAATGAATTACCTAAATTCAAAAATCCATGTCTAGGTCATACAAAAGAATATCGTCTTGATCAGCAATACCATTTTGCTTTACCTATTGTATCCGGAAAAAAAAAATTTACTGAAACTTTAAATAACATTAAATCGTCAATTGCTACTTTGCATGCAAAAGATAAAGAGCTCAAATTACGTTCTATCAGTATAGAAAAAACGTCAGAGGTAAATAATATACCTTGGAAAGATATATTAAACATAATAAGTTTAGCCTTCTCAGATTTACCCATAAAAATTATAATATGCGCAGGTATTACACAATATGCAACAAAGGAGCAACAAGCTCAATTAATTGAAGAGGCCAATTCCTCAGCTTTAGATGGACACAATGGGGTCAAGAAAACCTATATAGAATCCGTTATTAGAATATTCTTTAGCCATTGCTCTTCATAATGCATAGTTTTTCATAATGCATTAGTCATAATGCACTATTGCTGACGCTCTAGTTAAAAAATTGACATGCATTTTTGGATCACCGAAAGCAGTACTTACCGATCAAGGAAGAAATTTTCTTAGTAATCTTACAAGACTAGCAAAAAGATTCATAATTAGGTAATTTAAAACAACGACATTCCACCCTCAATCAAACGGTTCTCTTGAAAAATCACACCATGCACTTGCAGAATATCTAAAACAATTTGTTAACAAAAATTCTCAATGGGATGATTGGCTTAAATTAACTACCTTTTCTTACAACACTAGCATCTATGAAGGAACCCGTTGCACTCCGTACGAATTAGTCTTTGGTAAATTAGCTAGGCAGCGATCTAGTGAACCTCCAACAGAAAATGAGAAATTAGAAACCTACGATGATTAACTAAATTAATGACCCGTTTACACGAAATTAGGGCAGTTGCTAGAGAACATTTAATCAAGGCAAAAGAAAAATCCAAGAAATATTACGACAAAAAATGAATCCACAAGAATTTAATGTCGACGGCGAAGTATTTTTATTAAGTGAAGCAAAGCCTAAGAAGTTCGATAATCATTATCAAGAACCTCATAAAGTTCTAAAAATATTAGGAAAAGATAATGTTAAAATTCAAATTAAAAATAGACCTAAATTAGTACATGTTAATCGACTTAAGCGATCTCGAATAAAAATACTTGAAAAAACCTTACCATATCTAAATAGCAAAATATTCTAGATTATACTACTCAATGGATCCTACACACAGAAGAAGAATAGATATTTATTCTAACTTTCTCACTCGACACATTGACATGGTTTTATTGTGGCCATTTTTAGTTCGGAACAAAATTTTTAATCGAAATGATTGCAACATTAAATGGATAAATAATTTGACAATGCTGAACACAGTCAAGGACATTATTTTGACAATAAAAACTCGTGAGCTGAGTGCTTTTCACAACTTTTTATTGAGTCTGCGACCATTAGAAATATTAAATCAAAATGGAAATCAAATAATAATATAATAAAATCAATGAAAGTAAGAAAGCTTATATAAATTATAAAAAGTAAATTTAACTTTTAAAAATCTGGAAAACTCATTTTGCAGACATGAGATCCAGAGAGAAACTAGAAGTCATCTTAGTGTTGCTAATATTTTGGAGAAAGGAAATTGAAGCAATCATCGGATATGCGTGTGGTTTCAGTCAACTAAATTTAACAACACTGTCCCTTCTGGAGCTAGGAGAATGCGACATACCTGAACCACAAGTAAAGGTAGAATCTGTCTATATTCAGCTAGCACAAATCAGCGACTTTGACCATTTGGTACTGCGGATATGTGAGAGCGGTACCCACAAGAAGAAATTGTCCCATCATAGTGTATTTTTAGCAGGATCATTATCAATTAATGGATATTGCTCAGGAACACAGTATTCTGATTCCTTTGGAACTTGGAATCATGCCATTGTTCAAGGAGTAGTAAAAATTACATTAAAGGAATTCTATGCTTCAGTAAATTTAAATACAGACAAAATACATTTGACATCTGGAATAGTTTGTTCACTTTCTGAAATAAACTGTATCGATATGGAAGGACAAACCTTCTGGGAATCTTTACCACAAGATATTTTCCAACTTAATAAATACGAAGTTTTATACGAGAGCTATGCAAATAAAACACAAGAAAATAATAACGAAAAATCCGAAATTTTGTATTCATTAAATACTCCAGATGTGACATTTGTACTTGCACAAAGAGCACAAAATCCACAGTGCAATTGAATTATGTTTAAAAAAGAACTGCCTATATTGTTCATTATAGAGATCAGGTCAGGAAACCCAATTTAAACAAATTGAAAACCACTTATTCGAAATATGGATCTTTTCAATTAATTTATTATTATTATTTTTATTATTATTATTATTATTATTATTATCATTATTATTATACCATTAAGCCGTTTCCCTTTCGGGGTAGGCGTGACTCACTCGGTAGGGAGGGGAGTAGTGTGAGG
>JAAAKG020136462.1:0-13195 GCA_010014905.2 Druon quercuslanigerum
AAAACAAATCCAAACACAAATACAAAAAAAATTTAAAGGCTTTGTTAAACATTTATTTTTTAATCTTCACAATTTTAGATCAAAATTAAACTATTTATATGAAAATGAACTTTTCGTTGAAAATAGATATTTTTTGCTTAAATATTCCACTCTTTTTTAGAAAATTCGTGCCATTTGTTTAAAATTCCTACAGTTTGGTTTTTGATTGAAAAATCTTTTTTAAGTTGAAAATTAGATGAATCATAAACACAGTATAAATATAAATATAAAAACAAACCCAAACACAAATAAAAAGACAAATATAAATATAAATAAAAAAAAGTAGATAAAAGGAAAATTCATTTAATTTGTTAAAAATCCAGATATTTTTTTGAAAAAAGGTCTTTTTGGAGGAATTCAAGAGATTTTTATTAACTTTAACTTTAACTTTTTAACTTTAACTTTTTTTTTGAAAATACATATCTTTTGGTTAAAAATTCCACTCTTTTGTGTTTTTGTTTACATTCTTTTATTTTTTGGCTGAAAAATCTTTTTTAGGTAAAAATTAGATAAATAATAAACACAGTATAAATATAAATATAAACACAAACCTAAAGACAAATTCAAATAAAAATACAAATATAAATATAAAAAGTGTATAAAAAAAAATTCATCTAATTTCTTTAAAATCTATGTATTTTGTTTAAAAATCGTTCTATTTGATGTAAAATGAATTTTCTCAAACCACCCTAATACACAATGACATGATTATAATTTCGGCGAAGGAAATTCGTCGAACAAGACGGGTGACTTATTGCATGCAAATTTTGGTCGGAATACCGGCTCTACCGCTAATTTCGGATGCCGGAGAAGGAGCGATTGCGGCGAAAATTTTCGCGTCGTTAAATGAAAGATTTATGAAGGGGAGGCCAGGTATATAAATAACACAAGTAGAGTTGAATCGGACGCTTCTGAAAAGATTAAAGCACGATAGTCTTATTATCGTATCGTGTTTCATGTTTCGTGTTTCGTACAGAGAACCTTGTTATAGTTCGATAAATAAAACATGAAGGACAAGTGGCGGTAATAAATGCGAAAAATTATATTCATCACGAATAAACGCCCTCAATCTTCCACTTCTACGGAACAAAAACAGAAATAACTTTTGACTTAGGGTTCCATCAATCAATCGAGAATCTCCTACACATCCTACTTTCCCCGTTACCCTTTCCCCTTTTCTTTCCCCTTTCCCCTTTCCCCTAATTCCCCGCCCGACACTCCATCGTGCGCCCCTTCCTCCTCGCAAAGCTCTTCCTCCTCTACTCCCATCCCCAGTTTCATTTTTCAGATAAAAAAAACCCTTCCCCTACCTCCCTTCCCCAGCAAACACTTTCCCTCCCTACTACTATCCTTATTATCCTTGCACACTTTCAATCATTTCAACTACTTCTCCTTAATTTACCTACTATCCACTTTAACGTCCTCTCAATTCCTCTAGTTTCCTTTCCATAATTTACCCTTAATTCCTCTACTGTGCCCTCCTTTAATTTTCTATACTTCCCATCTGCTCAGTACCCCTCACTTGCTATGCTTCTCCTGTCCTCTTTTCGCTACTTTCTCTCTCCTTATTTTCCCGACTTCCCTATTTTAATTCTCTGATTTTTCAAGTTTTGTAATTCACCTAATTCTCCACCTCTCAGTCCTCTTTACTTATTCTACTTCCCAACTAGCATTCTCTTCTCGTTTCCTCTAGTTTAATTTGACTATTTTTCTCATTTCTCCTACTTATCCTCAAATATTTATTCAATTTCTTCTATTTTCCTGCAATAATTATTATTTAATTCCGGTAATGTTACCTCCTTCAATTTTCGTTACTTCTGATTCACCCATTAATGCTAACTTACTCTACTTGCCCTCCCCTTACTTCCCGTACTTTCTTTCTCATTATTTTCCCGACTTGAGAGTTCTTTATTTTCTTTAATTTCCTACTCGTCAATTATTCTTACTTACCCCTTTTATCAACCTCAATTTCCCTCTAAATTACCCAATTTCACCTTCAGCATTTTTGTCCTTTCCCCAACAATCTATTTAACATTTAACTAATTTTCCCTACTTAACCTACATCCCATACCCTTCCCTCCCCTAATTTTCCACACCTTACTGCCACCGCTAACCTTAGTTCAACTCCTCTTGTTTTTCCTTACACTAATTCCCTATCTTTCTTTCTCCCTCACTTCCCCTACTATCCCTTTCCTCATTTCCCGTATTTTTCCGTAATTCCTTCACGATGCACCCTTGTTTCCACTCACTTCCTCTACTTCACCTTCTCTAATTACCTCTTTCTTCTACTTTACTCTACTTTAATTCTCCCTACTTCCCATCCACTCATCATGTCTCACTACCTTTACCTTCTCACCTCTCACTTCCCGGACTTTCTCTTTTCCTGTTTTGCCGACTTTACTCCTCTTTATTTCCCCTAACCCCCCACTCTTAAGTCATTCTAAGTTATCGTAGTTACAAAGGATCATTCATCCCTTATTTCAATTACTTCAACTTCACCATTTCTCTTATTTTCCCTAATCCTCCCGCAACATTTTTCTAATTTCTCCTACTTTCCCTACTGTAACCTCCTGTAATTGTCCACGCTATACTGCCTCCACTTCCCCTACTTCCACTAATCTTGTTTCCCCTCACACTAATTCCTCGTCTCTCATTTCCCCTTAGTTCTCCTACTTCCACTTTCCTTATTTGCTCTACTTTCCTTCCATCATTTCCCATAAATCCTCATCCCTCTTTTCCCCTACTCCCCCTTCCCTCTACTTCCCCTGTCCTAATTTCCCCTACTTCTCCTTCCCTCATTTTCCTTCGTATCTCCTACTTCTCCATACCTCCCTTATACCTGCTTCTCCATCCCTATTCTCCTACTTACGTAAACCCTAATTTCCCCTCACTTCCTCTTACTTACAAGAAATTCTCCGCTTATTCCCTACTCTTATTACCCCTAAAACCCCCTACTCTCCCTCTTCAAACTTCACCGACATTCCCTCTCCTCATTACCACTCCATAACCCTACTTCCCCTCTTTTCACTTAACCTCCTGGGAAAATAGTGAACAGAATAGTTTAATAGTTTTAGTTAAGCAACCAAGAGTTAATTTTTACCAAAAGATAAATTATTAAACGAAAATGATGCCTTTTTATTGCTCGATAAATATAAAATGAAGGATGGGTAGCGTTAATAAACATGCATTTGCGGAAACAAAACAGAAATACATTTTAATACGCTTTCTAGAATTTTCAACTTAAAACATGAATTTCTAACCAAACAGCTAACATCTATGGCAATTATGGTTCCGGTTAAACTGGCTGCAACTGTAGTATAATGTAGTTTATAACATCCTGATCAAATAAAGTCCTTAGACACTGGGTCCAAAAAGTGCCAGGTTTCGAGATAGGAGGAACCAAATATCACTTTTCATGGACTGTTTGGCACTACGCTCAGGGATCTTGCCGAAGTCTCTGTTCTTTTTATATTTTCTGGTTTGAGACCCCCTAAACAATAATATCCATTCCTGAATGTTAAGAAAAGGATACTTTTTTGTGGGTGTTGTACCAAAGTTAACATTTCAGGCACACTAGAGGAGTTCCACGGACCCTCTAGGACTGTTTGGCATCACGCTCAGGGATCATGTCCAACTCACTGTCCCTTGGATATTTTGTAGTTTGGGACCCCTGAAAAATAATTTTCATGTCTAAAGGTCAATGAAAGGATACTTTTCCGTCGGTCTTGCATCGTATGTCGCTTTTCATGCATATGAGAAGAGGTACAGCGACCACAGAAGACTGTTTGGCACCACGCTCAGGGATCTTGCCGAATTTTCTGTTCCTTTTATATTTTGTAGTTTGGGACCCCTGAACAATAATATTCATGTCTAAAGGTCGACAAAAATATACTTTTCAGTTGGTGTTGCATCGTATGTCGCTTTTCATGCAGATGAGAAGAGTTACAGTGACCACAGAGAACTGTTCGGCAACACGCTCAGGGATCATGCCGAACTTACTGTCCCTTGGATATTTTTTATTTTGGGACCCCCTGAACAATAATATCCATGTCTAAAGATCGACAAAAGGACATTTTTCCGTCGGTGTTGCATAGAATGTCGCTTTTCATGCAGATAAGAAGAGTTACAGCGACCATAGAGGAATGTTTGGCACCACTCTCAGGGATCATGCAGAATTCGCTGTCCCTTTGATATTTTGTAGCTTAGGGCCTCCTGATCAATAATATTCATGTCATGCCCAACTCTCTGACCATCAAATTAAGGAAAGAAATCCGGGTAATTAAGACAATATCAAGACGATATCAGTGGACGATCCTGCCAATAAAGGCAACACCGGAGTATTATCCAGCCAGTTAAGAAAAGATTAAGAATGATCAGGTTAATAATAGCAATATTCTGTTATTTTCCAGCCAGTTAAGGCAAGATTATGATTCTATCCGGCCAATGAAGGCAAAATCTGGAAGTGTTTGAACCAGTTATAGCAACATTAGTGTATGATTTGGTATTGGATGACGCTCTGGTCAGTAAAGACAACAATAAGAATTAGTTTGCTGAAACAAGACGAGTTTTGGTACATCATTCTACTGTTTCCTTTGACCCGCATCCGCAATATTATTAGTCATAGATCTACTTGGATACTTTACTGCTGCCTGATAACTCGCGTATCCTTAATACCATAATGTGCTTGCTACATGTGCGCATGATCCGACTGTCCTGGCCCCAGTTTTGCAAATACAGTAGTACCCCAATATTTGTTCATTGTTTTGTGCTTCATCGAGCTGTAGCTCTTGATCATCGGATGCTTGAACCACGTTATCTCCTACATAGGATATCCAGATCTCATATTTCATCGTGCGTCAAAAACAAGAATACACTCGCTCTCTGATTAAGCACGATTCATCGATAAGTTAGTCCAACTCCAAATCTTCCATTCGCTCCCTGTAAAACTTATCTTGGAAGTAAGCTCCTGCTGGATTCAGCTGATAAGATTTCTAGCGTCATTTCCTTCAGATAATTCATATCGAGCCTAGGGAAATGAGGTACTTGGTGTTCATTAAGATGAATCCACCATGCCTTCCTGGTATGCAGGTTGTCAATTGTCAATTGGCCTGGCCGACTTTGGGTTCATGTGATTTTCGTAAAATTGTTTGAGCTAAGTCTACGGTCGCTTCAGCTATCTGTATACAAGGACAATACTTGTTGAAGATCTCGCCAGCAATATGGTAAAAATCTCCGATGTTAATGGCATGGTTCATGTTCATGCGATTTCCGAAGAACTTAAAAACAGATTTTAAGTGACCATTACGTGCCTCTACGATCCACCTTGTCTTAGTGATCAATCTTCAGTCATTTGCGTCTTCTGTATCAAATTGCCTTTGTCCCCGAACTAATATAGGTGGCATTTTATGGTTAATACCAAGACTTTCAAAAAGCGGTAGGGCATCACGATAACCACGACCCACAATGATAATGTCATCCTTTTCAAACCATTCTTGCAGCCCATTAACATCGATTTCTAATTCGTTAGTAAACATGGCAGCATCGTTATTTCGAAAGTCAGAAAAGTAGGGCCCATGAATATCCAAAATATAGCCGTCTGGAGCTACAACTAAGGTTGGCTTAATTCAGTGGCGACCTTTATGAACGCAACATGTTTGCCTGAGTGCTCTCAATTTGCTGGGTTTATGGACATATACATAAGTTCCATCTATATAGGCAGTCACTTTAGGAACTTCAGGAGTTGGGATTATAAAGTTCATTTGCGAAGTTCGTTACATGTCTCTGTATATACTGCTACCGTGTTATAGCCGTCAACCCTATGTTGTTGGGAACAAAACGTTTCATCAAAGATCTTCTCACAATAGAAATAATGAGACTCACATTTTGCCTACTATCGTATCCAAAAATAATTTTTCAAAAGTCATCACTCAGCCCTTGGCGAAGCTTACACAAAAACATCATCAAATCCTTCCAAAAAATATTGCAACTGGACACTAGACAAGCGATAAGGCCTATTGCAAAATTCTAAACCTTGCAGCAGGACTTTTGGCATAAAGCCAATCGCATCCCAATGTTGAAGACAAGAACAAGTTGATTCCGGTACGTAAATATTTTTTTTACAAAAACATTAACACTATATTTCACCAACAACCTGGTTACATCTTGCATTCTCTTACAAGATATACAAGAACTATTTTTTCTTTGTTTTAAAACATTCGGTTTTTAGCCCCAGGCAAAGAAAACAGAAAGTTAAAACAGAATTTGTGTCAAGATTAAACTACAAAAATTCTTTCCAAAAAAGGACACACATAATGTAAACAATTTGGAAATTTACAATCAGGTTGCTATTGCGGTAAAACTTCCTTTATGACAAGCCACCGATGCCCGAAATCTAAAAGTTTTTGAAAGGAGGCTCTTTCATTATGACAACCGATTTCCAAAAGCAAAAGTTTCAAAATTGACAAACAAAGGAGACTATGGTTCATAAACAAAATATTGCGTAAATATTTTGTAATTAAATTAAAACGTGACAATGCTATGGATGGAATGTAGGGCTAATGTTGTTATGAAAAAAAATCTACTGGAAAATCCTTTCTGGAAAATACGTGTTTTTTTCCGAACCGTTTAGTTTCAAAAGGGCTACGTTATACCTATAACCAAAGATATTTCAATTTAAAATGTTAAAAAACTGTTAAATTCGACCAAAAAAGACAAATTTTTAAAAAAAGTACTTGAGATTTCAAGCAAATGGTTGAATTTTTAGATCAAAAAATTAATTTCCTACTAAAAACGAACTCTTCCATGCTTAAAAAATTACTTTTTTATTGAAATCTCACCTTTTTTGTCAAAAATTCAAGTATTTTTATACTAAATTTAAATAGTTTGTTTAGAATGAAATTTTTTTTAAATTCATATTTTTTGGTAGAGACTTCATATTTTTAACTTCAAAATTGAAAATTTTAGTTGTCATCTTTTTTCCAGTTGAAATGTTCACCATTTGATTGAAAATTAAACTAATTTGTTAAAAATTCTGTTTTCATGGTTGATATTTCATTTTAGTGAAAAATTCGTTTTTTGCAAATAATTCTTTTATAGTTAAAGATGCATCATTTTGGATGAGAATTCTTCTCTTAAAAATCTAACTATTTTTGGTTATAAGTTAATTATTTTTTAATGAAAAGTCTACCATTATATTTCTCTTTGATAATTAATAAATATTGAAGGAATCTGTACTACCAACAGAGGTATTTGTCAAATAATAGAAAAACACTTAACTTTATTACTGACTAGATGAAAAATAATTTTCTTTTGTAAATTTAATAATAAAGTTGATAAAAACGCAGAATTGCACCAAGATTGATATTACATATTATTATTAATTTTTAGCTAAATTATAGTACTATAGAAATGTTTATCAAACATTTATTTCAAAAAAATCAAAATCTAAAACTCCAGTTTTTTGGAAATAGACTCAAAAAGTGAAACAAGAAAATAAAAATCTTCGTAAATTTAAAATATGAATTTAAATTACTAACCTGATTTTAAACTTGAAGCTTTGGAAATTATTTATGTCGTCGGAAAGATGGAAAATAAATTTCTTTATTGTTGAAATATTAATTATCGAATTTTTTTTTAAAATTCATCTCTTCGGAAGCCAATATAACTATTTTCTAGAAAATTGGTCATTTTGAGTACAAAAATAAAAAAATAAATGAATAAAAACACTTTTAAATCTTTTTTTGTCGAAAAGTCAACTATCGTGTTAAAATTTCGTCTTTTCGCATGAATTTATTAATAAAAACAAAAATATTTTTTGTTCAATATTAAAATATTTTGATAGAAATTTAACTATTTGGTTAAAAATAAACATTTTGTTACAAAATTTGTATTAAGAATTCAACAACTTATTAGCAAAAGTTTTTTTTTTCTTAGCTTAAAAATTTATCTATTTTGTGGAAAATTCAATATCTACACTTAAAATAATAAGATTTTGAAATGTTTCGATTTAATTATAATATTGATTTGCTTGAAAAAATTCGGTTGAAATTGTTTTTATTTTAAGACTAAAAATCTTTCTTGGTTCAACTAGTTGGATAAACATTAATTTTTTTCTTAAAAAATCATATTTTCGGCTTCTTGAATAAAAAATCATTTTAGTTCCTAATTTTAGTAGAAATTACAAAAAATTTAAAACCCAACTCTTTTGGTTATAAGTATATTCTTTTGTTTAAACAATCGACTATTCCATTTTTCGTTGCGAATTGATTATTTTAGGTAAAAAAATTCATTATTTGGTTGAAAATTTCATTATTTGGTTTAAAATTTCAGAATTTTTGTAAATTCATCTTGCTGATTTTTTTTTGTTGAAAATAAACGTTTTGATCACATATTTAACAATCTGATTGAAATTGTTTTACTTTTCCCACTGAAAAATCTTTTCTGGCGAAATATTAATATCTTTGGCAGAAAATTAAAAATTATGTTGAAAATTTACATTTTTTTATTGAAATTTTTATATTTTTTGCAGAAAGTTGGGAATTTAACTATTTACATAAAAATTAACTTCCTAATTAAAATTTCATATTTTTAGGTTGATAGTTCAACAGATTTTTGAAAAATTTCTTTTTTGTATTAAAAATTCACTTTATTGTTGAAAATGCGTACTCACTGGATGCATCCAATTATTTTTAATTAAAAATTAAAAACTTTCTTACTTGAAATATAAAATATTAATTTTTTTAAAGAGCTTTGCTTTTTTGCTTGAAAATTTTAAAAATAAAATAAAATTTATCTTTTCAACTATTTTGTCAAAAAATGCATCTTTGTGGTTTAAAAATTCAACAATTCGTTTAAATTTTTCTTTTCATTCTTAAAAAAATAAATATTTTTTGGTTAAAAAATTCACTTCATTAAACAAAAATTTTTTTTCATTTATTATTGCAAATAATTCTTTTATAGTTAAAGATGCGACACTTTTAATAAAAATTCTTCTCTTAAAAATGCAACTATTTTTAGTTACAAGTTAATTATTTTTGAATGAAAAGTCTACCATTATATATCTCATTGAGAATTAATCTTTATTGAAGGAATCTGTAATACCAACAGAGGTATTTGCCAAATAATAGAAAAATACTTAACTTCATTCCTGACTAGAACAAAAATTATCTTTTCAAAATGTATTACAAAATTTTTAAGAAAAAAGATCTACTCACTCAACCAGAAATCGGAAATTCTGTGTTTCATTTCCCATTGAAGCAAATTGAGTAGATCTTTTTTCATAAAAAAATCAATTTCGATTTGTGAGGGCTAGTTTAGACATTTTTAGTTCAGGCATCCGCCGCACTTTTATCTGGAAGGGGTAGAGAGAGGAGAAGAGTAGGGACATAGTTGAATGGGTTAGGAGAAGGGAGATTGGTGGAATGGGGAGGGGGAACGGAGAGAGTGGTTGGATGCTGCAGGGAGGAGAGGGGGAATTGAGAGGAGGGGTTCGAGGGGCAATCGAGGGAGGGGCTACTGGTGGCAGGTAGGGGGTGCAAATAGTGTGTTAAATAAGAGAGGAGGGGGAAACGATAGGCGGAGAGGGGTAGCTTAAACGACTAAAAATCACAGCAGGCTTTTTTCTTGTACAGGGAGCATATTTTGACTAATTTCTATTGATTAAATTCAGCCATCGACTTAATTTAAGACAAAGCTGAAAATAAGTCTAGGATTAAATTAAAACTTTGTTTCTTTTTTGACGGCAGAATAAGAAGAGTGATATAATAGAAATTTTTTGTATGGATCCTTGATATGATCTAGAGTTCTAGAGTATCTTCTAATTTTACTTTGCAAGTCTGACTCCTATCTTTCTCGCTCAGGGACCCTTGCGAACTTCCTAGACACATTCTGAATGTTAATATCGTACAGAGAGGAATCCGGTACCTCCCACACAATAAAGCCGAGAATCAAAGAACCCCTATTTCTCCGCTTCTTGACGATAAGACGATGGGGAGGGGGGAGGAGGAGGAGGGGGTTGCAAGTTGAGGTGATGGGGTTTGAGGCGAACGAAGCCAGTAAATTGAATATTTAAGACCTATTTCATTCGCCTGGAAAATCGAACGTCGCTTTTGCATTTAAGAAAAAAAAAGATATACAAAAGACGTCTTCAAGAACTTCTCACGAATCTTTTTTTATACTTCATTTAAAGTGAATTTCTAAAAAAAGACTATTAGAGATTTTACTTCTTTAATTTTGCTCTTTTATTTTTTATTTATTTTTTATAAAAGAATATAGGTTTACATTTTCTTCAGTAAAAAAATTGAGAAATAAGAACTAAATTTTCCAAAAAAGGAAAAATTAATGATATTCGAGGCTTGAAAATATGAAATTTTTTTATTTTATTGTAATTAATTTCATCTTATTTTCCGAAATTAAAATTTTTAATAATTCCGTAAGAAAAACTGTTAAAAGCGCAGAATTGGACCAAGATTAAAATTACTTATTATTATTTTTTAGGTAAATTATAGTACTATAGAAATCTTTATCATAAAACGAAATTGTTTTGTGTATTTCGAATAATACAATATATTATCATAAATATAATAATATATTTTTTTTTTGGGAATGAAATAATTTTTAAGCCCTAAATTTGTATTTAAAAAAATCTAAAACTTTATGCCAGTGTTTCACAACAAAAGGGAACAAAATTAAGGATGAGGTAAAGTTTTCGAAATTTGAAATTTTTTGTTCTAATACTGTTCCAGTTTTTTGGAAATAGGCTCAGATAGATTTTTTCTTATTTTTTTAAAAACTCAAAAAGTAGGACTAACCGAATTTTAAACTTGAGGTTTTGAAAATATTTATGTCGTAGAAAATATGGAAAATAAATTTGTTGTTAAAATATTGAATATCATATTTTTTCCTGAAAATTCATAATTTGATTAGAAAATTTATCTCTTCGGTTGCCAATATAACTATTTTCTTGAAAATTTGTCTTTTTGAGTTCAAAAATAAAAAAATAAATGAATAAAAAGACTTTAAAATTTTTTTTGGTAGAAAATTTAACTATCTTGTTAAAATTTTGTCTTTTTGCATGAATTTGTTAGTAAAAACAAAAATCTTTTTTGTTCAATATTAAACTATTTTAATAGAAATTTAACTATTTGGTCAAAAATAAACATTTTGTTAGAAATTTGTATTTTCTAGTAAAGTTTTTTTTTTGTTAGTTGTAAATTTTTTTTCAGGTTGTAAATTCAACTATTTTGGTGAAAGCTGAACTATTTTATGAAATTATTTTTATGGTTGCGAATGCAAATATTTTGCCTAAAAATTTATCAATTTTGTGGAAAATTCAATACGTTTAGTTAAAATATTAAGATTTTGAAACTTTTCGATTTGAACTTAATATTTAATTATTTAATTAATACCTAATTTAATATTTAATTTTTTGCCTGAAAATTTTATAATATGGTAGAAAATTCTAAAATTTAGTAGAAAATTCAAATATTTAGATAAACATTAAATTTTTTGTTCAAAATTCATATTTTCGGCTTCTTGAATAAAAAATATTTTTAGATCATAAGTTTAGTAGAAATTAAAAAAAAATGAAAAATCGAACTCTTTTGGTTATAATTATATTCTTTTGTTTAAACAATCTACTAATAAATTTTTATTTAAGAATTGATTATTTTAGGTTAAAAATTTTATTAATTTCTTGAAAATTTCATTAATTGGTTTAAAATTCTAGACTTCTTTAAAAAAATCATCCTTTTTGTTAAAAATTTAATTATTTGTTTGCAAATTCTTCTTGCTGAATTTCAAGATTGAACTAATTTCATAAACAGTTCACTTTTTATAATTTTTATTATTTTTTTTTGCAGAAAACAAGTATTTTTTGCTTGAAAAATTTACAATTTGATATAAAATTTATTTATTTATTTGGAAATTTAAATATTTGAATAAAAATTAACTTTCTGATTGAAATTTCGTATTTTTAGGTTGAGAGTTCAACGGATTTTAGAAAAATTTATTTTTTGTATGAAAAATTTAATTTAAAATTAAAAACTTTCTTACTTGAAATATAAAATATAATTTTTTTAAGAGCTTTGCTTTTTTGCCTAAAAATTCTACTACTTTTTTACTTTGCTTGAAAATTCAACAATTTGGTTGGAATTTTTTTTCTTTTTTGACCGAAATTTTTTTGCAGAAAAGTCAACTATTTTTTCACAACTTGTGCTTTTTTAAAAATAAAATTTATCTATTCAACTTTTTTGCGAAAAAACTCATCTTTATGGTTTAAAAATTCATCAACCTGGTGAAATATTTATTTTTATTCTTGAAATAATAAATATTTTTTGGTTAAAAAATGTACTATTTCATTGAAAATTTTTCTTTATTGGACAACACAGAAAAAATTAAATTTTTTAATTGAAACTAAATTTTTTTAAAGTTGAAATAAATTAAAAGTATTATATTTTATGTTGGAAATTTATATTTTTTTATTTAATATTCAACCACTTTGTAAGAAAATTATATTGTTGTTGAAAAAATTAAATTTTTTGCCTGAGAATTTTATAATATGGTAGAAGATTTTAAAATTTAGTAGAAAATTCAAATATTTGGATAAACATTCATTTTTTTATTAAAAATTCATATTTTCGGCTTCTTGAATAAAAAATCTTTTTAGTTCGTAATTTTAGTAAAATTAAAAAAAAATTAAAAACCCAACTCTTTTGGTTATAAGTATATTCTTTTGTTTAAACAATCTACTATTATATTTTTTGTTGAGAATATATTATTTTAGGTTAAAAATTTTATTATTTGGTTGAAAATTTCATTATTTGGTTTAAAATTCCAGACTTTTTCAAAAAAGTAATGCTTTTTGTTAAAAATTTAATTATTTTTGTGCAAATTCCCCTTGTTGAATTTCAAGATTGAAATCTTTTCGTAGACAGTTCACTTTTTTGGTTGATAATGAAATTGTTGATAAAATATTTAATTATCTGATTAAAATTTTTTTACTTTCCCCACGGAAAAATCTTTTTTGGCGAAATATTACTATCTTTGACATAAAATTAAAAATTATGCTGATGATTTATATTTTTTATTGAAATTTTTGTATTTTTTTACAAAAAATAAAAATTTTTTGCTTGAAAAACTTTCAATTTTATATAAAACT
>JAAAKG020136463.1:0-13195 GCA_010014905.2 Druon quercuslanigerum
ACTTGATTTCAATCCGTTTTTCACTTCAACTCGTGCTCAGTGCTTCAGTTTTTGAAATTTTTTAATGAAAATTTTAGAGAATGTGCTTCAAGATGTCCTTCGAGTGACAATATGATAGGAATTCAAAACCATTGTTTTCAAAAATTATTATTAATTTTTTTCTGATGCTCGGCGCGAATCAAACACTTTTAACTTCCAACGTTTCGTTTAGCGAGGGAATTTTGAGCAGGCAAATACTTCTCGTGACAAAAATTCGGATAAAGGTATAATGAAGTTTTTTAGAAAGTTTCAGATTGAAATATTCAATAGTTTAGGAGTAGTAATGATTTTAATGAACGTCAGCGCTGGAGTTTTCGAGCTTACTATGTTCTCCGCTGTGTCATGTTCTCTCGCTAGAGAGTTTTTGCTTATTATATGATCTTATGAAATTTTTTAGTGAATAACAGTTTAAAAAAATAAGTTACCATAATATTTATGAATTTTATTTAATTTTGAATGTATTTTTCCGGTTTAGTTAGATTGAAATGTAGGATACTTTAATGTACACCTAATGTTTACACCGACTGTCGGCTTAACTCGTGAGCGACCTTGAAAATGCATTTTGAAAACAAACCTATGCACAAATTATCTTACACTTTGTCTAAATCTATTTAAAAAATAAAGCAGATCCGTTAGTCCTTAACTATGCTCTGGACAGTGCACATTAAATTAAATTTTAGGCTTAATAAAGCTGAATATCTCACGAAAACTCCAGCGCGGACGTTCACTAATATCATAACTACTTCTAAACTATTAAATATTTTGATCTGAAACTTTCCAAAAAACTTCATTATACCTTTTTCCGAATTTTTGTCGCGAGAAGTATTTGCCTGCTCAAAATTCACTCGCTAAACGAAACGCTGAAAGTTACAAGTGTTCGATTCGCGCCGAGCACATTCCCTGAAATTTTCATTAAAAAATTTCAAAAACTGAAGCACTGAGGACGAGTTGAAGTGAAAAACGGATTAAAATCAAGTTTTTCAAAAAAGTCGGTTTTTTGGTTTTATTTCGAAAACTAGAAAAGTTACAAGTTTTTGTCTAGAGGAAAAAAGATGCCCAATAAAATTTCACGTCCAGATATGTCCTTCAAAATTTTTAAATCTAAAATTCGTTTTAAAGCTTCCAGGGGACTATGATTTCGCACGAGAAAATTCTAGACGCCCTTTTACGATCCGGCCCCTCATTTGTTCACCTGAGTAAAAGAGTTTAGTTTAATATTTTTTTGTGTAAATGAATTTTATTCTTCCCTAATTTGCAATTCTTCACGAAAATTAAAGACAAAAAAATTAATTGTGACGAAATTGTGCACATGAGGTCAGGATTTAAATTATTATCAAGAAGAGTCCGTCTTCGCAAAAACTTGACAACACGTGTTCCGAAAGATGCGGTAATGTAAAAAAAAAGAAATAATTTGCTCAATTTAAATTACTGACTCTAAAGAAATTATTTCTTTGATTGTTCCTAGTAACTGTTTTGTATCAAAATATTTTTGTTTTGAATCATGAAAATCATTTAAACAAATAATTTAATTATATAGAAGAAATTACATGACGACATATATCAAAATCAAATAAATTTTCTTTTAATGTAAAAATATTTGTATATTGAATCAAAAGAACATAGTCAAAAAAAGTTTTTTTTTTTAATTTAAAAAGAACTTTTTTCTGGGTGTATCATTCAAAAAACCTGATAATGTATAAATTCCTAAAAAAGACTCCTTCATTTTTGTTTCTACAAATAAGAGGTTTTATTGGACATTACACATGTAGAAAAACAACATTCATCACAGGATATAGTTAATCCTTTTTTTTTATACTTGTTTGCACCAGGTACCGTTGACCACAACAATTTTATTTGAGGCGAGAAAACCCACGTCTGGGACATATTAACCACTTCCTTAACTTGTCTAATTATTCAGTGGACAGAAACTTGTTCTAGTTTATATATCTCTTTGATTTCACTTTCGCCCTCTTTGACATTCATTCATTTGACATATTAGTTAGGTTGAAATTATTGATAAGTGATCAAATAGTATAAGTTTATTTATATCTTAAATTTGAAAAATACGATAAAAAAGGTGAACTCACCCGTGAGACCTTTTTCTTGGTGTAAACTTCATCGTCCTCAGAGGCTGTCGCAAAATTTAAATTTCCTTCGCAGTATCCAGCACCAATCCCCATTCTGTAAATCTCATCTTTGCATGATCTCCCATCGAGGCTGAAACAATTTTTGAAAAAGGTAAAGCTCTATTTCAAACATTTATATTTTATTTTAGAAACATTATTAAAATTGAATTCTTTTGATTAATGATACCTAATTATCTATATAATTAATAATAATACCTCAATTTATTCATTTATTTTGTTCACAATCTCATGCAATTCTTTACAATCCCTTATAATACTACCCTTGCGATAAAATATTATGGTAATTTTAGTATAGGTCTGTAATGATTTTCCTATATTGAATTTCTTATTATGTTTGGAGATTCTATAAAACTTATTATGAAAAATCATCATTGGGCGTAATAAGAGAAGCAGTATAGAAACAAAAAATATTGTAATATTGAAAGAATTGATATAACAAAAAATACAGAAAGTACAAACTAATTATATCTTTATAAATTTAACGTAGTATTTCCACTAATTCCGAGGAATTTTAAGCAGTTCTAGATAATTTTTTACGGATTTGAAGCGATTTAGTCAAATTTCCAAACAAAATTATAGGATTTCAAAAATTACCAAACATACCATCTTTTAAGAAGATTTTATGGGATTTTCAAATATTTCAACTAATCTTAAAAGATTTCATCAATTTTCAAGAGATTTTAAAATAGTTCCACGGATATCAAGGTGTTTCGGAATATTTCAAGGGATACATTTTTTAAGAATCTTAAGTTCAAACAGAATGTTACAGTTTCAACATTTGAAAATGTCAAGAAAATTGTACTATTTTATCTTTCAAGATTGCGAAATATCAAATATCAAAAGCCTTCATAATCAGTTTAAAGTTTGAAAAGTTTAGATTTAAATATTGTGAATTGTTTGGCTTCAATTTTAAACGTAAAAAGAGTCTAATTTTTCAAATTCTTCAAAATCGAAGAATATGAAATAGAAGGACCTTATAGTTGCACAATTTTCAGTTTAAAGAATAGAAAATTAAAGAATTTTGAAATACATGAATGCCTCAAGAATAAATTGGTAGCAGTGACGAATTACAACAATTTGTTTTTCAAATTTCCAACACTTGAATCATACATAGCAAGAGGTTATATACTCTTTTTTAGTGTTTAGTTATCCATGCAATATGTTAAAATTTTATGATTTTTAGTGGAAGATATTAAAATATGAATGATTTAAAATTGAAAAATATTTGATTGGAAATATTCAAGAATAAATAATGATTCTAAATAAGGTGTTAAATATTGAACGATTTAAAGTATGAAAGTCAACAATTGCATTGTTTACACTAAAAGTAAATAACAATTAAAATAACGGAATTTGATATCTCAGTGATAGAATAATTTCTTCATTTTTGCATGCTTACAATTTTAGAGTTCGAAATTTTCATGGTGTCATAGGTTTTAATTTTTCCAATTAAGATTAAAATAATTGAACTTTAAAAGGTATTATTAGCAGCTTTAAAATGCATAGTTTTTGAACGATTTAATACTTCAAAAAATTAAAAATATAAATTGTTTAAGCATAAAAAAGTTTTCATATCAGAATTCTTAGTGACGAAACTCTTTTTCATTTTTAAATGAAATTAGGATTTAATCAATTTTCGAAATTATTGCGGATATTTTTTAGAATAATTTGGTTTTAAATATTCATGAATACACAATTTTCCTTGTTGACGTGTAAAATTATAGTGAATTTATTTTTTTAACTCAGAAACTTTTTTGTATAATCATTTTTAATGTTAAATTATAATTATTTTTAGGTACGGAAAATTCCATAAATGTGGAGAGTTCATTTTTTATACAATGATAATTTAAAAATGGACAATTTCGGAAGGTTTGATTTCGAAACATTCAATTTAATTTTAAATTTCAAATTGCCAAATTTTAGTCACTTTTAATTGAAAATTTTTTTAATTTATAGGTTACACAAATTTTTTATTCAATTTTGAATGCTTTCAATCAGAAATGAGAAAATTTCAATGAGTTTGAATTTTAAATGATCCAGTTTTCAAAATACTAATCCAAAAATACTAAATTTTTAATGTTCTAAAATTCTTCTATTTGCAAAATAAGTATCTGAAATTATTTAATTTCAAAATGCTTTAATTTAAAATAACAATGTCAAATGATGAACACTTTCAATTAGAAAAATTCCTTAATTATGAATTTGTCCAATTTTCAAAATTTGTTTGACACATTAATTAATTATGAGCGCCTCTGATAAAAAAATATGAATTGCAAACACCTCAATTTAAAATTATTCAACCGTAATCGGTTCCACTTAGAAATAATACAAGTTTAATTCCTTTCCATTTAATTTGGAATATTGTCCTTTTTTCAATTTTAGTTCATGTAAATTGATTTATTTGGAACGCTTTTAATTGAAAATCGTTAAATATATTTTTGTTAAACTTCAAACGCTTTCGATTCTAAATCATTATTTAATAATTACTGTTTCCAATTTTGATTCAAATAAATATTAAAAAATTCGTTTATTACTGGATCTTTTTATTGTTTATATTTTTAATGTTCAGCAATAAAATATTATAAAATTGCACTAAAATATAAAAATACTCCAAACAATGAGGAAGTATTCGATAATTATATTACTTATCAGCTTTTTCTTAAGTACATTAATGAGGAAGATATGCATAATTGGCTTTTTATAAAAAAAAAGTTCAGTCAATAACCCTTTGCATTGTGTGGCCAGTTATACATTTTCTGTCGTAAACAGATACTACAGAAAAGGCTGATATGATCATTACAAAAATTAATAAAATAAATAAAAATAATAAAATAAATAAACAACATTTTTTTTAATGATTCGACAAATTAAAATGAGTGATTTTAGTTTACGAGTAAAGCGTATAAGTACAGACTTCACACTCCTTCCCCCATTCCCCTCTGCAAACCTTTTTGTAAAGAATTCCTCTTTTTTCTCTGGTTTTCATGAAACCTCACCACTTTCCCGTTTTTCGCTTAAATGCGAAATTATTTAATAGAATCCAGTAGGAAAATAAAACTATTTTTATTTGATAAAGGTTCATTATTTGCTAATAAAAATTTAATACACTTAATTCCCGATATAAGACCGGTTTCGGGCATGGCTTGCCTTAGCCTTGATCCAAAATCGAGAGAATCGAAACGCAAACAGTGCGTTTGATTGACTGAGCACATCCCCTCTTTCGGCCCCGCACATCCTCTCTTTTGAAGCTACAGAGCCCATCAGTTCTAGGAATATCGTAAACCAGAAAGCCTTTGATCGGGAATTGAGTGTATTGCATTTTTGTTTCTGAATTCATCCCTTTCGATTCCAAATTCTACTATTTCTTCTAAAAGTATATTATTTTGTTAGCAATTCAACAACTTTGTTAACGAGTCAGCTGTGAAAATATTCGCTGAAAATATCACGCTTTTTTGGTTGAAATAAATTGTTTTGACTGAAAGTTTAAATGTTCCATCATGCGTTAAAAATGTATCGCTTTTAGTTGCTAACTCAAAAATTTAGTACAAAATTGATGTATTTTGTTTCAAATTCATCATGTACCATAGAAAATTAATCTTCGTTGTTGAAATGTAACTGCTTGGTTGAAAGTTAAACTAATTTGTTGAGATTTTATTTTATCAGTGGAAAATTCATCGCTTTCTTATAAAATTTAATTATTTTGCAGAAAATTCGATTTGTATCACAAATAAGTTTTTCACTCAAAATTTAATTACTTCAGTCTTAGTTTAATATTCGTGCCCTTTATTTTCTGTTAAATTTGTATATTTTCGTATAAAGTAGTTTTTCTTGAATGATAATTTAACTTTTTGGTTGAAAGTTTAACTCCTTTGTTTCACAATGCATTTTATTTGTTGAAAATCCATCTTTTTGGTGGAAAATAGAAATATTTTGAAGCAAATTCATCTTTTTTTATTGAAAATTATTTCTTTTTAAATGAAAATTTAATTATTTCATTATTGCTAGCATGTTTATTTTTTTTTTAATTGAAAATTTAGCAATTTGGTTAAAAATGTATGTCTTTTCTTGTGAATTTGTATTTTGAGTTGAAAAGTTGTTCTTGTAGATGGAAAATTGAACTATTCTGCAACTTGTATAAATGTTTTAAAAAAATGGGCATACAAATTTATTTCTCTCTATTAGTAATATATTTATTAGGTTTTAAAATGCCTTTTGTTTATACAACTTATTTATGGCAGAAGAATTAGTAAAATAATAATGTTTTTTCAGAAACAAGTTCCCTAAGAGAAGTTTTGTGTAGGAAGCATCTCCATTGACGAATAATAGTAAATTGGTGCTTGGGCAGGCAAGATCCCCGCGTAGGCTGAAGAACTAGTTTTTCCGTAATTCAAGAACGGGCATCCGTTACATTCATAACTGCCGATTTACTTCTAAATGTATTTGTATAAATCAATGAATAACCAAAATAATATTTTTATAATTTTAGTATTTGAAAAAATGGTTCTTACTCAACAGTTCAATTTAATCTAAAAAAAGAATTTCTACCTATATTTAATTTTTTTTTTAATTTAGTCAAATATGATAAATAGTGATTTTTAAATATACATAATTACACATTTTTGAAATTTCGCGACAGAAAAAAAATTCAATAAATTTCTTCCTAATTTAGAAAAATACTGCCATAATATTTTTCATGTTATTTTTAATTTTAATTTAAAATCGCACTATTTAGACTGAAAATTCTTATATATTCATCGCAGGCTTTACAGTCTTTAATCTTTTTCTACTTTTTACACAGAAATGCAAACTAAATTAATGGAACCCAAAAAAAAAAATCCAACTGGCTTTTGGTTGAAAACTTATTATTTTCGGGTAAAAATCTTGACTGAAAAATAAATTAATTAGCATTAATTGAACAATGTTGTTCAAGGGTTTTCCGTATTGGTTGAATATTCAACTGTTTTGTTGGAAGTTCGTATTTTTGGCTAAAAATGTTATAAATTTGAAAGAATTTTTTGTCTTACTTGAATGCAATTTTTTATTCAAAATTCAAGCATTTTGTTGAAAATCAATGTTTTTTGTTGAAGTTTGTTATTTTTTGGTCTAAAATGAATCCTCTTTATTGAAAAATCAGACTTTTTTGATTAAAAATGCAATTTTTAGGGTTTAAATTAAACTGGTTTGGTTTAGGTTGCAACAATTTGACAGAAAATTAAACTATTTTACGTAAATAAACTTTTGTATTAAAAATTAAACTGTTTTTATGAAAACTTAACTTTTTAGTTGAAAATCAAGTTTTTTGTAAAAAAGAACATATTATGGGTTTAAAATCCCGCTATTTGGTAGATAATTCAAGTTATTTTGGTTTTAAAATTCAACAATTTTGTTAAAAAATGTGTTTGGTTAAAAAATCGTGTATTTTAGTAGAACTTTAATCTTCTTGCTGGAAAATTGATAATATTTTTATAATTTTAGTATTTTAAAAAATGGTGCTTACTTAACAATTTAATTTAATCTAACATAGTATTTCCATCTATATTTAAATATTTTAAATTTAAACAAATATGATAGTTAGTGATTTTTAAATGTACGTAATTACACATTCTTGAAATTTCGCGACAGAAAAAAAATTCAATAAATTTCTTCCTAATTTAGAAAAATACTGCCATAACATTTTTTACGTATTCAAAATGAACGGTAATGTTCATTTAAAATCACAATATTAAGACTGACAATTCTTATTTATTTACCACAGACTTTACAGGCTTTTCTCTTGTTCTCATTTTTACACAGAAATGCAAACTAAATTAATGGAACCCAAAAAAAAATCCAACTGGCTTTTGGTTGAAAACTTATTATTTTCGGTTGAAAATCTTGACTGAAAAATAAACTAATTTGCATTAACTGATCAATTTTGTTCAAGGCTTTTCCTTATTGGTTGAATATTCAATTGTTTTGTTGGAAATTCGTATTTTTGGCTAAAAATGTTATCAATTTGATAGAATTTTTTGTCTTTCTTGAATACAAAATTTGTATTCAAAATTCAAACATTTTGTGGAAAATCCGTGTGTTTGGTTGATAATTGGTATTTTTTGGTCTAAAATTAATCTTCCTGATTGAAATTTTTTTAAAAATAAAAATGAAATTTTTAGGGTCTAAAGTAATCTGTTTTGGTTAAGGTTGCAACAATCTGATAAAAAATTAAATTATTTTATGTAAATAAACTTTTTAGTTGAAAATCGACTTATTTGTAAATAAGAACATATTGTGGGTTAGAAATCCCCCCATTTGGTAGAGAATTCAGTTTCTTTTGGCTTAAAAATTCAACAATTTTGTTAAAAAATGTGTTTGGTTGAAAAATCTTTTATTTTATTAGAACTTTCATCCTCTTGCTGGAAAACTGATCATTTTCCTTGCAAATTTTAATACATATAAATTATTAAAATATTTGCCATCTGCGTAAGATCTTTTGAAATCTTAGAAATCTGATATACAACCTTCTTAAAACCTTTTAAATCTTTCAAATTTTTTAAAATGTTACAAATATTTGACAATTGTTTTCAAATATTTTTAAATATTTGGAAAATTTTTCTTAAATCTTCGTTGATAAAATCTTTTCAGGGAGAATTCCAAGTTTTAATGATTTAAAAGGTCGCTGAACAACCTGGTATTTCATTTTTGACTGCAAATAATATTTTGATTGAAAATTGATCTTTTTTATTTCAAGATGCATGGATTTTTTTCATTCGCCTTTTTTGGGCACAAAATTATTTTTCTTGGTAAAAACTACATTCTTTTTGACTAAAAACGCAACTGTTCATGGTAAATTAATCCTGTTTGGTCGAGATTTTAACAATTTGGTACGAAATTAAACTTTTCAATTGAAAGTTAACTTTTTGGTTGAAAATTTATACTTTTGGTTTATAATTAACTATTCAGTCACAAATAATTCTATTCTTATGAAAATGTAGCTATTCCATTTCTAGAAAATTCATAATCCGAGTTAATAACTCATCTTTTGAGTTGAACTCTTTTGTTGAAAATTATTTTCTTTTATTAGAAATATAACTATTTACTTGAAAATAACTTTTCTTATAAAAAAGAATTTCTTAACTAACAATGTAATTATTGCACTTTTGGCTTAAGATTGATATTTTTATTGAAAATTGATTTTTTTATGTTAAAAATTAATGTACCTTGTCAAAAATTCGTCTCTTTTGTTAGAAAAATAATATTTTTGATAGAAAATTAAACTATTTGACTATAAATAATTTTTTTGCTAAAAGTCATTTATTTATACAAATTTAACCATATACTTATTTAAAAATTGAACTGTTCAAATTAAACTTTAACTTTTTGGTAAACCATTCATTTTTTTGTAAAATAATCATACTTGTGGTTAGAAAATTCAACCTTATTGTATATAATTCTTTCTTTTTGCTTTAAAACATAACAATTTTGTCGAAAATGTATATATTTTGTTGAAAAATAATCTTTATGGTACAAAGTAAATCTTCTTGCTGAAAAATTCATCTTTTTGGTTAAAACATTACCTATTTGGTTTGAAATTCATATTTTTTGTTGAAAATTTAACTACTTGGTTGAAAGTTGAACTAGTTTTTTAAAAATTCGTACTTTTAAAGATTCACCTTCTTAGTCGAAAATTTAACCTTTCCATTTTTAACAAATCATCTTTTGTCTTGAAGTCTTTTGTTCAAAATTCATATTCCTTAAAAATTTTCCTATTTTGTTTAAAAGTTAAGTTTTTTGTTGAGAATTTCTTTCTTTTTCGATAAAAATAAATTTTTTATCTAAAAATTGCACTATTGCATTTATCATAAGAAATGTATCCAGTATAAGGTGAAAATTCATTTACATGTTAAAAATTCAAAATATATTTCGACTTGAATGCTTAGGATTTTAAAGTGTTTCCTGTCGAACTCAATATGGTCAATTTAGCTTAATTTAGCTTAATTTTGCTTAATTTCGTTTAAAAGAATTTATTCCTCCCCTATTACCCTATTTTCGTAAAAAATCACCCTCCTCCATTCCTTTATAGAATAATTAGTATCTTAGTTTATGAATGACGCCCTAAGGAAAGTTTGATACTGAGAAGGCGTGCATATTTTGGGTAATTATAGTTACAACGTGCTAAGTACACATGCTCTTAACTCCTTTTACTTACACGTGCAGCTGATATTTTCCGGTTTCGGAAACTATACATAACGATTCCTCCCCTTATTCATATACAAACATGATCTATATAAAGCCAGGTATACGCACATTCACGCGAATTTGCACACCTATGTAAAGTATCACAGCGCAGAACCGTTGCGCAATTATATTTACGCATAACGGTTTCAAGTGACGTTATGAATGCATTTTTTTATTTTAAAATAAAAGACATTGCGAAAATTAGTCGCCGGTGTTGGAAACGCAGACTTCGAATTTTCGGCATCCTTGGAACTATCTGTGTTAGTAGGCCACGCACGATGAGAATCATAATGTAAATAATTAAGTCATCAGATAAATTCGCCATTGCGGATTATATACTAGACCCAATTTTTTGACCCAGAAAACCTTTATAAATCAGTTTATGCATAAATTGTAAGTTAGTAGAAAAAAACTATTTTATAATAAAAAAAATTGTATGGGCATTGTAACATTTAATTTTGAAACGTTTTTTATTGTAATTTCTTTATGACTTTTTACAGGATTTCTACTGAAATCCTGAAAATTTCAGGTATCCTCCCGGTATTTCTACATTTTTCCAGGTATAATTTTCCCTAATTAGTTTCTCCAGCTTCGACCTTTTATTGGTTCATGAAACATCAAGTAAGTAAATGGCTTCATATCGTCATAACCATTTGCAGATATTTACTGGTTATTTGGTTATTTCTTGATATAATTGGTTTTTACTTTTATGTTAATAATTTAAATTAATTCTATTTGTTAAACTTAGAAAACCTTTTAGTTTAGTGTGATAACGAAAAAATTTGGAACGAAAAACAAATTATTTTTAACTTTTTTCACTACAACATGATGATAGTATCTTTTATTATTTGCAATAAAAAGGTGGCTGTCATTATTCATTGCATTAATCAGTTATTTAAAAAAAACCGAGATTCTTTTAGAAAACTCTAATTTGTAATTGTGTCCTCTGATCTTTTAATTTTTCCCTATCATAAAGCACATTTTGTTCATTTTTTTTTTTTTAGGAATGAAGGCATTTATTATAATTTCTTTTAATAGCATTTTTTTCGTAAAATTTTTTATATTTTTATTTTTCCTAATGGTAAATTACAACACAATATTTAAAAATAAGGCTAACAGGGAAGTGTGATATTTGTTTGTTGTTTTTCTTAGTTGGAAAGATTAATGAACCTAATGTTTTTAAATAAAAAACATAAGCGTACATAATTGTAAAATAAAACTTTAATGTGTAAATTACCATAGAAAAATATTTTTTAATTAATTTATAACTGCACATATCAAATTCAAATTTTGTTATCTTGTATTGCTTAAAATTCTTATTAATGACAAAATTAAAATCAAACATACGTTTCAAGACATAATGTCATGAAAATAGAATTTTGTAAAATTTAGCTTTTAGTGGGTTGCTACACATATCAAACTAATCTGTAATAACAGAAAATCTAGAATCGTCGACACGCTATCAAAGAAAAGTACAAATATTTTTCAGGCAAGTTTCTGCTGATTACAGAAGCGGATGATTAACACTAGAAAATCCAAAGATAATTTTGACAAAAATTTGTACAGGGATCTTCTCAAATATTTGAAATATCACTAATTAAAGTCTATCTTTACAATTTCGTATCACACTTTCAACTTTCGACCATAATAAATTTTGACAAAATAAGTCGGAAATCGATGTTTTTAGTTTAAAAAATACTCAAAAAAATGTCTGGTTAAATTAATCAGAATTCTGATTAGTTTAACCAGAACAAATAGTAAGGGCATATTTAACCAGAATTCTGCTTGATTTAACCAGGAATTTTTTGAGTGAATTTTGGGTGATTTTTTTCACAGAAAATCGGTTGCTTTAAACAAAAACTATCCAATTGTTCAAGTTACCGCTCAGATTCATTGAATTAAAAATTGTTTGGTTTACTGACGTTTTATACCGAAAAACGGCACGTTTGATAACAAATTTTTAGATTTCAAAGAAGATAAAAAAAAATTTGATCAAATTCAGGTATTGCTATTTTTGTTATTTTCGCATCAAAACGATATTGTCAATAAAATAGATATCAACGAATTTTAAAAATAAAGGGGTAAGTTAGTCCTTTTCTTACTGGGAATCTTTTTTTTCAAACAAAAATCATTTGAACAAAATGTAATAAAAATGTAACGGGCTTGTTGTCAACATATTGTATAAAAATATAATAGATTAATTCTAAAATTAAGATATAAACATTTATTAATTATCAAAAATATTGTCCTTTCTTGTCTTTTTGGTTTAAATATTCATTTCTTATATCAGAAATGTCATCTTTTTGGTTCAACATGAATCTTTATTGGATGAACTATTCAAATAATTTGTTGAAAATTCATTTTTGTTTAATTCAATTGTTTTTCGTTTAAAATTAAAATCTTTCTCATTTAAAAAGCAACTGTAACCATTTTTGTCAAAATATTATCTTCTTTGGTTCCAAATTTCAAGAAGACTTCCACAATTTGTTAAAAATTGATTTTTTTATTGGTTAAAGATTCATCGTTTTACTTGGAAATTGATCTTTTGGGTTATAAATTTAACGACTTCTTTGGAAATTAGTATTTTTTAGTAAAAAATTATTCTTTTTTTAACTAAATGTTCAAATTTGGGTTGAAAGTATATCTTTTTAGCGTACAAATTCAATTCTTTGATTGAAAATTAATATTTTATGGGTGGACAATTCAACTATTTTTTCGAAAATTGAGCCGCCGGGTGCAATAACTCGCCCGACGCTCGAAATCGTGAAAATGTATTGTCCAAGCTTCTCGTAATA
>JAAAKG020136464.1:0-64698 GCA_010014905.2 Druon quercuslanigerum
ATTTTTCAAAACTGGGTAAATACTTTTAAATTATTAAATTTCACATAAAATCCTACAAAATGTCTTGAAGTCTTTAGAAACGCTAGAGAATTTCTTGACATTCCTTAAAGTTTTTAAAAACTTTTGCAATTCTTTAGAATTTTTTTAAGTGAATTAAAAGCTTTAAAATTTTTTCGACATTTTTTAAGTTTACTGATATCCCTTGAAATGATAAAAATGCATAGAAATCCCTTAGGATGTTTTACAATTCTACAAAATTCTATGAAATCTTTTTAAATTTTTGGGATCTCTTGGGATCCTTTATAATATCTTAAAACCCTTGAAATCTTTAAAACAAAAAAAAATCCACTAAAAAAATAAATACTTTAAAACTCCTTAAATATAATTTAAATTATTCTTATTGATTAAAATTATATTCAAAACGCCGTTCATATCCCTATAAATCCTACAAATCTCCTGAAATATTTAGAAATCCAAACAAATTATTTGAAATCCTTTAAAATCTTTCAAAAACTTAAAAATCGTCTAAAGTCAATGGAGGTATTCAAACTTTTTTATAAAATACTTCTAAAAGTTATAATATCCTTCGGAATTTCCTGGTATGTTTGGAAATCTTTCAAATCTTGTAAAATTTTTATTAAATCTGTCGAAATGGATTAAAATCAATATAAATTTCTTGAAATCTTTGAAATCGCTAGAAGTTACTGAAAATGTAATTTAACAGTATTTACTTTACAAAATCCTAAAAAAAATTTTAAAAATCCTTTAACCTTCTTGGAATCTTTCAGAAATCATGTTAAAAATCCTGAAAATCTTTTGAAATAGACGAAGTCGCTTAAAATGCGTGGGCGTTCTCTGGAATTCCTTAAGATTCTTTAAAATTTGTAAAATATTCTACGTTAAATGAATAAATAAATCTATTTATTTATGCTTTCTATATTTTGTGCATAAACTCTTTTAATATTTAAACATTTTTTATTTCTATACTCATTTTCTTGCAATGATTTACTATATAATGATTGTTCTAGATTCACAAAAAAATTATAAAAATATCTAAAAAAAAACAATTTAACACGTTCTGCTATGCAAATAAGCATTTAAAAAATTCCTGAAAATAACAGCAAAGAGATGATTTCTTAATTCTTAAATTGAAATTTTTCTTCAGATATAAAAAAGTTAAAATAAGGAGAAAATGAAATACTTATCGTCACTTTTCATATCAACACCTTTATTTCGCATTTACGATGACGTATGTATTTCTTCGTGTATGTGTGTATATATACATATTTATTCTTCATTTATATATAGATATATTTTTATTTGAATTTGTAATTATTGTAAATACACGTATATGGTCATCGTCCGCTTTTTCCTTTTATTTTTCGTCCCGTTCAATTTTCACTTTTCAGATTCGCACTTTAACAAAATTACACTTTTACATACGGGAGCAATAACAGTTTTACCGAAGTATACAATCTTTCGTATAACACACACAAAACAAGAGCCTGTATTTTAATTACTTTACTTTGATAATTTTTTAAAATGGAAAATTATATATTTCTATAAATAGAAAATTTTACCTTCATTTTTCAAAATGCTTGTTTTGCAAATTGAAACACAATTTTTGCTTATAAATAAAGGAAATATTATAAAAACTCGTGTCTCATATGTGTCTTTGTAGACGATGCAATCTTGAAATACGAATAAACTTTTGATAGAAAATTATTTTCTCGCTAAGAGAGACTTAGGTCCCAACGAGTCGCATGAAAATCGCTTCAAGAGACGAGGAAATAATTATTAGACAGCCTCAATTTGTGGAGCCAATCGAAATTTAGGAAATAAATACCGAGATTGTCAGAAAATGAGTTATGTCACTCATAACTTATCACACGTTCAAAACATTTATTAAAATCTCGTTTTTCATTATTGAAAAGAAAATAACATTTTCTTAGAGAATTCTATTTTTTAGTAATCTGTTTCCGAACAGTCAATTTCAACATTTACATATTCACGATTTACTCTACAAGATAAATAGAAAAAGATTTATTTCAACAGCGTGCTGAAGAAAAATTACTTTCAAAAGTCCAAATAGAAACTTTAGTATTTATTAGTATTAAATGATCTTCTTTAAAACCAAATTATACTGAAACATGTTTACAATTTGCTAGCGAAATATTTCAGATTTATATCTTAGAATTGCTCTTAAGAATTTCAGGGTGGCCTTTTTAGTCGAGGAAAAAAATCCTCGGTAATTTCCCAGTGCGCAAATATTGATCAAGGTAATTGAAATTTCAAAATTCGAACTCTTATAGCTACATTTTTTTTATTTTAAGTGGAACTTCAAGTACGAATATTTTTAATGTGATATTATAAATTAAACTTTGAAAAGCGTATTAATCAGAAGTCGATATAATTTTAAAGCTTTAAGTTAAAATATTAATTGCTAAAATTTGTAAATGTTCAAAATCATATTGTTTAAAATATTTTAGAGTTCAAACAATTAAAAATTCAACAATGACACTTTTTTTAATTAGCACTTTTCATGTTGGAAGGTAAATTATTTCAAAATAATTATTTGATTGTTATTTTTAAATTGTACTGATTTTATTATTTGACATATAATTGCACATTTTAAATAAACTGTGAAATATTTCTAAATTATTTTTAAGTTGGTTTTCTTAATTAACTATTTTTTAACTGAATGGTTCATAAAAAACAAGACTTTGCTACTAAAAACGTATCCAATTAGGATTTAAAAATTGCATAAAAGCGTTCAAGTATCAATCTGTTTCGCTTTAAAACGGTGAAAATTTCAACGCTACATTCTGTGAATTGTTTATTTAGAAAAATCAGATTTTCTGGCAAAATAAATTAATGTATAATTTGTAATACTCTAACTGCAGCAAAATTTAAAAAGATACTATTTAATTTATATTAACAATTGATTAACCTAAAATGTTTTTATCACAAATTTTGTATTTTAAACATTTTTTGGGTGCAATCGTTTCGCAATACTTTTACGCAGTTCAATTTTTTTTAATCTCATAAATTTCACGACTTTTAAAACAATGTTATACGAATTCAAATTGTTATTACCTTCACATGTCAAATTATGTATTTATAACATATTGTTCATTTGTTTCAAATATTAACTTCACTTTTATCTTGAATTTTCAACATCTAAACATCAAAGAAAATGAAAAGTTGAGGTTCGAAAGTTGAAAATTGAAGAAAATTGAAACTCTTAAAAATTATATTCGATTTTTAATTTTTTAAAGTTTTATATTTAAGAAACAGGCAAGACCTGTATTTAAAACCATTGTTAAAACGAATGTATTAATATAGTTTTGAAATTGTACACTTTTTATTCATTAATTTACAGTTGCGTACTTTAAATAAACAGTAAAATATTCATAGATTTTAAAAATGGTTACTTTTTTTAATTACAAAAATTTAACTGAATTGTTTAAAAATGAAATATTTTGGACTAAACCAATATTTGAATAAGAATTGAAATATAATAAAGGCGCTTAATTTTATCATTTATTGTTCAATTTTTAATACGGGAACTACAGCTCAATTTTAAAAGTCATTAATTTATATGTAGACAGGATCAACTAAATAACGTTTTTTGTATTAAAAATTTAGTTTGGAAGGATTTTAGTTTTTAATTGTTTAACAAGATGACTAGATTTGGATTTTTTTTCGAATTTCCTATTTATGAATCAATTGAAAAATTATTCATTTACAAAAAACATTATTTGCCAAAGGCGACCCGCTTACGAAAAAATCGACTATTTTCAAAAATAAATTAGGTGTCGATTGAAATGTTTATTTATTCGATTCTTGTTTGATATTATGTAAATTTAACCATTTTTTAAATAAAAATTCGCTTATTACTTGAGTTTTAAACTGTTAAATAATTGAAAATTGGTTTGAATTTCTAACAGTTGGAAATTCAAATTTTAATATTCTCTCATTTTTAAATGTTGGAGCTTAATTTTTAAATTATCTTCCGTTTTTACTGTTGAAAATGAAAAAGAATTTACTTCTTTCAACGTTGAAAATTGAGCATTAAAAATTAAATTAAAAATAAATTAATAATATAAATTTGAACCAGCTTTTTTTCAATTCATTCTTGTAAATCAGAGTTAAAATTATAAACTTGTTTTCAATACAAAATTTGCTTGTTGTCTATTTGATTAAATATTCTCGATTATTCAAAATGGAAGCAATTTTAATTTTAAACTGTCAAATAATTCAAAAATGAATTTTGCACATTCTTTAATTTTCAACTGTTTAAGGCTTAATTCTTAATTTCATTCAATTTTAAACTTTTAAAAATTCAGAAAAAAGGCAAATTTCGTATTAGAAACAAGTGGGAATTGTTTATATTTACATAATTTTACATGCGAATTTAATAAAAATGTCAATCCGTACCAACGTTTTTTAAATATTATTTTTTCGTGAAATGTTCGTCACTGGCGAATAATTTTTTTCACGGATTAAAATTCAGCCAATAGAATCTGAGTGCGAAATTTATGAGATTGTGAAGAATAATTATTCTGATCGTCTCATTTTTTTTAAATTTATTATATTATACATATCACCTGATTTAATACATTTTTCACTTAAAATTTGTTTAGTTTCATGTGAGGAAATAAATTCACTGTGATTTCCTCGTTTTTTCCGTTCTCAAAAATTTTCCGATCATTTTCCGATTTCCCAGTCTAGCGGCCACCCTTCATTTTTTTATAATAAAATTTTTTTTTTCTTAAAAATGCAAAAATTTCTAGTATCACAGAATTATTTTAATTTGTCAAAAAGTCAGCGACGTGAACTAAAATTGGAAAAGGACAAAAACAGATTTTCCTAGACTCATTGCGAGTAACGAGTGAGGCCAAAAAAATTGCCACGATTTATTCGTACGCACTAGAAATATTTGACGAACGAAAGTCGAGAACGAAATTTGCAATCGTCAACGAGGATCGTGCCTAAAATTTCAGTAGACTTGAAAGAGACGAAAAAACTTCTGGATATTCACAACCGCGCACAAATTTTTTAGACTCGTGGTTCCTGCGCTGCAAATGAAAATAAAGAAAAACTCTCACGATAACGCGAAAGCTTTTCCTCTCCTCCCGATTTACTTTTTCATTAATTTCACTGCCACATAAATACATACACACATACACACATACAGAAGGAAAAACTGTATTCATATATCTTATATTCGTATCTGCATTTCCTATTCTTCTTCCGTATAGATATATATAATTTTATATATAATCTTATTCACTTTTTGTAGTTATTCATTCGTTTTTTTTGCTTTCACAATGTCTCAATTCTTATTAATTTACGCACTTTGAAAAAATATCGCTGTACAACGGAATATATCTTACAAGGTTCAAGTAATCTTATTTTTTTCCTATCAATTAATTCCATCAGACATTCCCCCCATTGAATTCTGGGATTTGAAATAGAATAGGGTCGAATTCATCGCGAGATTAACTTTTTTTTCAGTGTTCGGCTCATTACTTCTTGACAATAATTTATCATCGTTAACATTATTTTATGAAAAAAGTAATTCATTAGTGTCAAAATTTTTATAAAAAGCAAGCTATTCTCTTATTTTTGAATAAATGTGATTACCTTTAAATTATTTTTATAAGAAATCTGTTTTATGCTAAAAAACTATGCGAAACAGATGTTAGATTTTCAGGGTGTCTACCTAACGGATGATATTAAGTTCTAGCTCACTTTCGGGCTTTCTCCAGAGATTTATTTACTAGAAAAAGGAACTTTTAAATTCAAATTAATTTTAGTTTGTAACAGGACATTTTCAGAATTTGTAAAATTTGTATAGGGTGAAAAAAAGAATTTTTTAATTAAAAGTAATTCTTATTTCGAGCAGAAAATTTTCTAAATCTGAAAATTTCTGTGCTGAAGCAGGACATTTGAATTAATTGATTTTTGTCCATTTTCTTTGTATAAATCGGAATTAAAATTAGCTTTCAACATTTTCCGATCCATATAAAAAATTATCTGTTTTAAAATAATATACAAAATTATAATTCTTTTCGAACTTCACTGTTCTAAAGTCATAATTATAATTTATACGAAAATCACGGTTTCAAGGGTGAAATTATTTATAATTCTTTATGGAAATTCCCTTTTCCTAGTCTCATTTATATTTATTATCTTATTTATTATACTACAGAAGCATTGCAAATTTCTTTTTCTAAACTTCGAAACAGGATAGTTACAAAGTCTAAAAATTTTTATTTGCTAAAATAAAATTTTTCAATTTAAAAAAATCAGATTTAGAAAAGGATATTGTCAAAATCTGACGAACTGCGACTTGGAAATGGGTAAGTTCTACATCTCCTCAACATTTTTTAGCAACAAAAAAGTTTTCAATTGCGAAAAAAATTATTTTTTAATTAAAAAATTTTCGTTTTAAACAGAAAATTTTTCAATTCTGAGAAATTTCGACTTGAAAACGGAGAAGTTTCAAAATCTCGCAAATTTTTCTTTACAAATTAAAAAATTGTACAATTAAAAAAAATTTTAATTTGTAAAAGGAAATCTTAAAAATCAGATGAATCCTCACTTAGACAAGCAGAAGTTCTACATTCTGGCAAGTTTTCATTTGACAAGAAAAAAAATTTTCAGTTAAAACAAATTCAGATTGGGAACAGGAAATTGCTAAAATCTGACGAATTGTGACTTAAAAATGGATAAGCTCTAAATTCTGTCCAATTTTGATTTGCAAAATAAAGAATTTTTAATACAAATATATTCAGATTTAGAACAAAAAATCTTCAATATCAGATGAAACCTGCCTTAGAACAGCGGAAGTTTCAAATTCTGATAAATTTTCATTTGAAAAATAAAAAAAAAGTCTAATAAAACGAATTTAGATTTAGAACGTGAAATTGTTAAAATCTGACGAATGGTGACTTGAAAATGGGTAAGTTATAAATTATGTAAGATTTTTATTTGCAAAAAAAGAAAGAATTTTCATTAGTGAAAGAAAAATTTTTGATTAGTGAAAAAAAGGATTTTTTAATTTAAAAAATTCTAATTTAGAATAGAAAATTTTCCAAATCTGTGGCTATTATAAATCTGACCAAATCTGACTTAGGAGGTAAAAAATTTATAATTTAAAAAATTTTTATTTGCTAGCAAAATTTCTTTAAGTAAATAAAATATTAATTTGGGACTGATTTAGCAATACCTGTTCTATAAATCGGAATTAAAATTAATTTAAAAAAAATTTGTTTCATCTAAAAAAATATCTGTTCCAAGACAAATGAATAATTCTTTATAACATTTTCTATTCCAAAGTCATAACTCAAATTCTTTGCGGGAATTTCCGGCCCTAATTTAAAAAATTATACTGCTAAAATTTCCTGACAATAACTCAAAATTATTATTTTTTATTGAAATTCCCTGATCCAACATAAAATTATAATTCTTTAAAAAAATTCACCTACAAAGTCAGAATTAGATTCAAATAAGAATAAAATCACTTTTACTTTGCATATTATTTCAGTCAAGAGAAAAATTTTGGTCACAGATTAAAATTCTTTGTAATTCCCCGTTTTCCCGAGTTTTTTTGACTCGGATAAAACAGTAAATTTCGTTTCTCGTCACTATTGCGAAAAAAGTATAATTGTTATAAATCTTAATAATTAATTTATCTTCAAGTAATGTATTGAATTTGCACAAAAATTACAATTCTAAATATAACGCAAAGAAAAGGAATTCCTCACTTTGAAAAACTGAATTCTATATGAATTAAAAAAAGTTGAGTAAAAATAATCTAAATAAAAATTGGCACATTTCTTGATGGAGGAACACTTTGCAAAAAATTGGAGAATGAAAAAATGACTCTAAAATATGGAATTATACAATTTCAGACCAGAATTCGACCCAGAGGAGAAATCATTTTGTCATTTTTTACCCTCTTGGCATGAGTTGATGATGTAGAGGGGAGTCATTGTATCTCTCAAATAGAATATATCTAATCTCGTTGATTGTATTTACATTATATACATTTTCGTACCGAAGGCATCAAATTCGACATTCGCGATACGTATCGGTTATAATACACATAGAGCTCGCACCCTTCGCAAACCAAACGTATCTTAGGTACGCACACGTCAATTTATCCTAAAACGTATTTGACTCCCGTGCAAACAGTTTTTTATTTACACATGAAGACCTTTCGTGGGGAAAAATCTGAATTTCTTCGCTGCTTTTTATGACGGAGCCTCGAGATTTTTTTCAAACAAATAATAAATGCAGGCTGCCCTATTAAAAATTCTGATGTCGTAAACTATGTAGAAAACTACGTAGGAACCTACGTCAAAAACGATGCAGAATCTGACGTCTTATACTATCATTTGAAAATTACGTTGTCGTCAAGTACGTAAAAAACTACGTCCGAAATTTGGATGTTGAATCCTACGTAGTACACTACGTCGTAAAATAAAATAAAAAGTCACTCTAAATTGAAATCATTTGAAACATGACTGATTTAATTAAACAAGCGTCTATGGACTAAAATATCAGTCATTTTTACTGACAAAACAGTCGTTATAACAGATAAAATATTTAATATTGCTAACCTAATTAAATTGTGCCTTGGAATGAATGAGTTTAAAGTATACAGAAGTGACTGTTTTTTTTCTGTAATTTACATGAAATTCATTCTTGAGAAAATGGATTATTTTACATTCTTAATGTAAAATATTTTAAGCAGAGACATTTAACAAATGATTCGGTTCCAATCTATAGGTTTTGCTTATGCATAATTTATGATTTCTTTTAATTGTGTTGTGAATGTCCCCTCAGTTTTTTATAAAAGAAGTCTTTTCACTTAATTTTTGTAATAATTAAATATTAAAAAATGTAATTATATAAATAATATTTTTAATGATTACCAATTTTTTAGAAATGTATTTTGTTTAGATTGTTAATTTTCAATATGTTTGATATTATAATAATCTAAATACATTGATTCTGAATCAACAAAAAAAGTAAGATTATTCCTAAATTACAATTTTTTATTAAATCCTTAAAATTGGTTAAATTATTGAAATTAACATATCAATTTCTGATTAGCAAATTGAAATTCACGGATTAGATCATTAAAAATGACCGAGTATAGCCATTAAAAGTTACAGTTCAGATCATTCAGAGTTACTGATTAAGTCAGTGGACGTGACAGATTAGATTAAATTCTTCTTTAGTTTGTAGAAAATAAATATTTCTTCTGGAAAATTAATCTTTTTGTTTTTATTTAAATGTAATTAATATACAAATAATAAAATAAAAATTGTTGAGAATTAAAAATTTTGTATTGGAAGTTCGACTAACTAGTTGGTTACCATTTAAACTATTTGGTTGACAATTTATCTTTTTTCTTTATAACTCGCTTTTATTATTAAAAAATATTTTATTTATTTAAAATTAAACTAATTTAATTTTTAATTTAAAATGTATCGTAACTAGTTAAAAATTCAACCACTTGATTGAGAGTTTAACTATTTTCTTAAAAGGTCGTCTTTTCTCGTTAAATTTATTTGTTTTTATTTAAAATTAAAATCCCTTTTGTTTAGAATATTAAATATGTCATTTTTCGTCGAGAATTACAAACTTTTATTAACTAGTCTTCTTGTTAATCTGCAAAATGTAAGCATTTGACATTGACATTTTTATACAAAAAAACGTTTTAAGTTTTATTAACTGCAAATAAAAATTAATTAATGACTCTTGAAATTCAGCTGCAGTTCGTGTATTCAAAATTATACAACAATGAGTTTTACCAGACAAGTCTGAATTTGTTCCAATTTAAAGAATTTACTCCTTTCAGCTTTGAAAACTAAATATTTTAAATTGAATTAAAAACAAATTAATATTATAAATTTAAAACAACTTTTTTCAATTCATCCTTCTAAATCAGAATTTAAATTATAAACTTGTTTCCAATAAAAAAATTCGCTTGTTATCTATTTTATTACATAATCTCGATTGTAGAAAATGAAAGGAATTTTCATTTTTATTTGTGAAATAATTCAAAACTGAATTGAATTTTTAGCAGTTAACAATTATAGTTTTGTAAATTCTTTAATTTTCTACTGTTTAAGGCTTAATTCTTAATTTTATTCAATTGCAAACTTTTAAAATTTCATATAAATCTCGTTGAATTTATTTGTTTTTATTTAAAATTAAAATCCTTTTGCTTTAAAATATCAAATATCGCATTTTTCGTCGTTAGGTTAGCTAAATTGTTGAAAATTGAACTGCTTTCTTCAAAATTAATTTGATTTGTTTATTAAAGACTCACCATTTTAGTTTAAAACTCATCTCTATGGTAGAGAAATTAATTCAATTATTTCCTGTTTCGTCAAAAATTCGACTTGTTCAGTAGAAAATTAAATTATTTAGTTGACGTTTCATGTATATTGTTGAAACTTCGTCTTTATTAGTAGACAAGAAGTCTTTTTAATCGAAAATTCTTCTTATTTTTTTTTATTAAAACTGTTCAAAATTTATATCTTTTTTAGTTGAAATATGAAATTGTTTTTTGAAGAATATTTATTAATTGCATCAAAAAATGCATCTCTTTGGTTAAAAGTTCAAAAATTTTTTTGACGATTTTTGTATGGAGGAAAATTAATTTTGTAAATTGAAAATTGATCTCTTTAGTCTTAAATTCCTCTATTTGGTTGCAAATTCATTTAATTTGTTAAAAATCTTTTCTTTTTTTTTAATTAAGCTTATTAGCAGAAAATTAATTTGTTTGTTTATTTACAAATTCAACGACATGGTAACTAATTGGTTTAAAGTCAAACTAATTTTTTCAATGCATTATTTTCAGTTTAAGATTCATCAGTTTAGTTTAAAGTTCATCCCTTTGATTAAAATTTTAGTGATTTTCTAGGAATTTTATTTTTTTTGTGTTGAAAATTAATTTTTTTATATTAAATATACTAATTCCATTTTAGATACAAAAAATGATTTTTTAAAGGTGAAAATGGATCTTTTTCAGTTTTAAATTCGACAGGTTCGATAATTTAAAATGACAGATTTAATGGGTAAGTTAAATTGTATAATTTAAAAATTAACTTTTGACTGATTTTTCAGTCGCTAAATCCGCATTATCTAAATCAGTCAAAATGGACTTAGAATCAGTGACTTGTAGCTCATTCATATTTAGAGTGTAATCAGACAATTATGCAAAAAGAAAACTATTTTGATAATGAGTATATGTTTACAAATTTCATAATTAATTTCACGCATCATATTAAGTCACGACATCATTACCTACGTCTGAACCCACCCCGTTTTTGACTTAGTGTCGTACGAATTTTTAATAGGGCGGGGTTATGATGGTACATTCCAAAAATCTTTGTACTATCAGCACTCCAGTTAGATTAGCTTTTAAAATATTAGAAAATGATTTCAAAATTAATTTTGAAATTCCGAGTAATTATCTATCGTTCCATATTACTTATAAATCAGCACCTTCTTATCAAAATTCTCCTTTCAGAAACAGAACTTTTGCATTAGAAGATTCCTAAACAGAATTCAATTGAAATCACTCGCATCAGCTCAGGCAGTAATCTCGATGACGTCCCAGCGTCTCGAGAACCCATAGAATGTCTATGAAAGAAAGTTCACTCTTTTGGGAAACACTAGACTTAGGTCCCTATTTGGAAACGCGAAATCGATTCGACGCGACGCGGCTATCAGACGTAGTACTCATTGACGTTGAGCGCGTCGGAATCCCGACCCTATACGCAACTTTCCTGAGTGGAGATCAAGGGCGTGCGAACCGTGACGACCTCTCGAGGATGGTGCTGTTTCCCGATGATGGTCGACTCTTGGAGAACACTCGATCTGACTGGAGTGCCCCCGGTCAAGGGTGCTCCTGCCAAGTCGATCTTGGGCGGCCTTGCATTGTGATCTATACAGGCGTAAACCGTCGCCTCTTTGGTGTAAGGCTTACCACCTACGATAACTCCGAGGCCACTTCCGTAGCCCGAGAGGTTCCCGAGTGCAGACATGCTATTGATGCTCGATAGTTTTGACTCGGGTGCCGTTGAGAGCGTTGTAGGTCGCGTCAGGCACAGCTCAGCGTATGTCACCTCGCCAGCCAACTAAAACATTGAAAACATCAAATTTGTTAGTCAAGCAATCTGTATTATCATTAGAGAATAACAGAAATTCTTAACGTCCTTTCAGACTAGATAAAGCTATGAATTAAACACTTTTTTTTTTAAATTAAATCATTTCTGAAAAAAGATCTTCCTCTTTTCTCCGCTGGGAATCGAACCACAGAAGAAGACTACAACTATACACGCATTATTTTGCCAGATGTTACAAGTCAAATTTTGTAAGGAATCTGTATTATCATCAGAGAACAACAGAAATTCTTAACGTCCTTTCAGACTAGATAAAGACGTGAGTTAAACACTTTTTTAAAATTAAATCATTTCTGAAAAAAAGATCTTCTGCGCCCCGTAGCTCCATCTAGTCTGAAAAGACGTTAGGAGTTTCTGTTATTCTTTTATGAAAGTTTAATATTTTTTATTATAAATTGTCGTCACACCCCATCATTGACAGACTGGGTTGCAATCAAGCGCACAATGAGGGGATTACCTACAGCTTAAGGTGGGTTCCAAATCACCAGAAACTCGGTAAAGGTTCATAGAAGAATTTCCAGAGGTACCGGCTCAGGAATCGAACCCCGGACCTCTCAGTTGTTATTATATTATATTTTACTTATTTTATTTATTGATTATGAAAAATTGCTTCTTTGTAAAATTTGTCTTGAAACACCTGGCAAACTAATGGGTGTATTTATGAAAAAGGATTATTCTTTCGATCTCTCTGGTAGCTTAAGGAAAAAGCACCTAACCGGCAATTGGAAGTTCTGTGGTTCGATTCCCAAAGGAGCAAAGGAGATAGTTTTTTAGGAAAAAATTTAATTTTAAACTTGTTGGTATCGTTTTAATCATAATTGGATGGTGTCAAACCATAAGAGCCTAATTCACAAATATGAACTTGTCCAGGAGCAATGAAAACTCTCTCAAAAATCAGATTATTATTTCTTAGATAAGTAGTATGGATGTTACTGTAGGATTACCAAGTCAATTTGAAGAAAGTTTGTGTGATCTATGACAGCAAAAATATTAATATGACCTAAGATTTTTTTTGAATTGTAAATCCCCCTTTAAATCTTTAGTGATTTTTAGTAAGAAAGTTTTTGTTCAATTTAATGATGTTTAAATAGATCTGAAAGATCTTATGATTTTGGTATGAAATAACAGATTTCTTGTAAAAAAATGTTAACAGAGCCAATTTTCGACCAAAGACCTTACAATAATACAAAAATGTTCGAAAATTTTAAATAGTGTTCAAATTTTAATGATTTTAATTTGAAAATGCCAATTTTAGATGTAAGATTCGAATGTAACCTAAGAATGTTCTAAAGTTATATGGATCTTCTTTGAAATCTTACGATTTTTTATGCAAATATCAATTACCGAGATAAGAAAAAACCCTATAAAATCCTAAATTGTCCAATTTTGTAAATGACAGAAACCTGCTATAATTTTCAATTTCTAAAAAATTATCAATCTTGTTTAAAGCATAACTATTTCTGCATGAAAATGCTAATTTTCGATTAAAAGTTCTAACGTAACGCAAAATTGTTCAAAAATTATAAATTTTCTTTGAAAAGATGTAGATCTTCTTTAATATTTAAATTTGTTTAATTTAAAACCATCAATTTGCAACAACAAAATACCAAAATCCCAAATTATTCAAGTTCACAAATATTTTAATTTCAAACAAAAATCATTGAATTTAAATCTTATGATTTTTTGTTTAGAAATACCAAAGAAATACTAAAATTGTTACAAAATACTGAATCTTCTTTGAAAATAATTTTTTTACTATTAAAATACCACTTCAAGAAAAAAACTAACGTAATCAAAACTTTCCAAAGGATTATATATTTCTTTAACTTATAATTATTTTTGAATGAAAATGGTAATTTTCAATTTAAAATTATAACGCAACCTAAAATTTTTTAACCAAATAATAAACACCCATTGTCGACAAAAAACACTGTAATTATTGAAAACTGCTTGAAGTTTCTAAATCATGTTCGAATTAGGTATTGTGATTTTTATTTGAAAATAGCAACTTTAGACGTGAAAATCCAAATAATCTAAAAATGTACAATAATTACGAATTTTTAAAATACATTATGCTTTTTTAAATACAAAATTTGATTTTAAAATGTATTGTTCTAAACAAAAATCATTATATTTAAATCTAATGATTTTTGCAATCGATTTTTTATGTAGAGCGCCAACATGTTTTAAAATTGTTCATAAGTTGTGATTTTTCTTTAAAAATAATTCTTTAATTGAAAACACCAGATCTTTTCGAAGAAAAATAAACACAAATATAATCAGAAATTATCAAAATATTACAAATCTTGTTTAACTTATAATGATTTTTGTTGGGCAATTCAAATTTTCGATTAAAAAACCCAAATTAATCTAAAATTGTTAGAAAATTATGAGTCTCCTTTAAAGATAAGAATTTTTAAATACAAATTTTTATTTTAGGTGCAAAACACGTTAATATAATTCGAAGTTGTTCAAGTTTAAAAATTTTATTATTTTAAACAAAAATCATTAGATTTACATATAATAGGTTTTGGCATAAAAATGAACATTTCAGGTCAAACATAACAGCTTGTTGAATCTAAAGTTGTTGAAAATTACGAATATTATTTAAAATCTTAAATATTAAATTAATAATACCAATAACTTCCGACAAAAAAAGAGCATAAAAATATATGCATCAGAGTTGTAAACTTATTTCGAAATCAAATAGTGTTATTCACAATAACCGATTTGATGTGAAAAAAGGTTAATAAAATATAAAACGCTTAAAAAATTGCAAATCTTGTTGAAACCATATTAATTTTCGTTTTAAAATACAGATTTATGTGTATATCAGTAAAATAACTTTTAATATTCAAAATGTGTAAATCTTTCTTTAATAAAATTAATAAAATTAATAAACTTTAATAAAATTAATCATAAATTGTACGGTAATAATTAACAATTACGATTAATTAGATTGAAAGAATATTACATGCATTTATTAATATATACAAATTATATTTGTATTTCCTTACAGTACGTTCTTTTTCAAAAATGTTACGTCGCCTAAATTTAAAAAAAAAATGTTGACGGTCAAATTAAATTTTCTTTTTTATCTGTAATTTTTAATCATAACTATGAGTGCCTCTGTGAAAAAATAAAAATATTCAAAAAAAATTTATTCTAGCCTATTTGTGTATGTTTTCAAGAATTTTATCTTTTTTTTTTTATATGTTTAGTTCTGAAGCTCTGGATTAAAAAAATAATGGTTCAGTTTTTCTTGAAATTTAAACTTAAATTTGACTAAATTTGGAGAAAAGTTAGTAGAGTCCGATTTTTAAAAAAAGTCGTTAATTTGTTATTATGGTATAAAAATGCGCAAAATTTGTTTTAGTGAATTATGTATACTATTTTTTTGTTGTTAAATTATAAAAATATAGTAATTCTGATGACCAATAACTGTTTATTATTTTTATTTTTTATTTTTATAACATTATTTACTCATTTCATATGTTAGTAGATAATTTGTCTTCACTGTGGGATTATTCCTTTTCACCTAAATAATAACATCTTAAAATAATGGAATTCTATTGTAATTTACAATTTTTATAAACAAATGTCATTAAAAAACCACTTATTTTTTATTTTTGAACAGAGGACATTCTTTTTCTATGAAGTTACAACTTTCAAATCCAAAAGAGATATAACCACGCAAAAGATTTCCATTTAAAAATAATTCTATTCATATTTGTAATTGTTATCAGTTATTTTTTGACATTTTTTATAAATCTATAAAGCTCTATAAATTCTATATAAAATGTTTTAAATCTATAAGTAACACATTTGATTGTTTATTATTTCTTCATGAATAAAATTAGGAGGATTTGTAAAAAATAATAAATACGTGGTGTAGACAACAACAAAGGCAAACATGAAATTAGTTTGGCGAATGTCAGCAGTAAGCAAAAAGAAGTATTTTTCCATCTACTTATAATAGATGGACACTATGACTGGGGAATTTACGATAAAATTTGTTTTCAGTCGAATAGTGCTGTTGCATCTGAATTTTATTACACCGTTGCGTATAACTTACTGCGTCATTAGTTAAAAATCAAGTTGGCCCCTCATTCTCATTGAATTACATACATTTGAGGGGCCAAAAAGTAGTTTTTATTTTTTTAAACTATGAAGTAATGCTTTCATCATTTACGCAAAAATATATATTGATGCCTTGCATGTAAGCATGATATAGATTAAAAATGGTTTATTAAAATTATTAAAAAATGTTAATAATTTTTTCAATCCTTTTATAATCAATAGAATTTATTATTGAATTTTTTTCGGAACTCCCTTAGTACCCTCTATAACATATATTTTGACCATCATGATTGGTAAAGCCGTTTTCGAGAAAATTGGATTTTTTGATTTTTCAAAATTTGTTTATAACTTTCGTAATTTTTTTTTTTTAATTGATACTTGGGGTAAATTTATCTTATAGGGGAAGCCACTTGCCCCTGCAATATGGATTACATCCGAGCGGGGGCACCCAGCCCATGCTTATCCTGCTATGGCCTTTGGGTATTTATTTTTCCTTAGACGGATCAAAACTACACGTTTCTTAAGTCGATACAACCACCATTATTCTTTTTTCAGATTTTTGGAATGATATTCAGATATTAATCACTACACTTATATACTTTTCCAAAATTGTAAACATATTTTAATACTTTTACCTAAAAAAATATTTACCTGAATTTAAAAGTACATTTTTTAAATTACATAAAATTAAGGAGTATGTAGATTTGAATGCCTTTAAAATTTTTTGATTTAAAAAGAAGTTAAATATAAATGTATATATTTTTTAAGCCCCTTATTATGAAACATTAAAATCTACAAATGCTTTTTTTGGAAGCCTTTGTATTTAAAGATATTACAAAAAAGAGAGGAAATTCTCACTCTACATTTTTTTTCAGTTCCATTAACATATTAAAATGTTCTTTATTATATTTAACCTTTTTGCACATTTCCGATGACTTACAGAGAATGTTCTCTATTATTAAGCTGCAGCAGACTAACTTTGAACTTTACTTTCATAGTAAGCTTTTATTCAGAATCCACGAAACCTTAAAAATTTTTCTCGATAATTGAAAACCTTCATCGTGCAATTGCAATTTTCCTTGCAACTTTAAACTAAATGAGATTCGATTTTATCAAATGGTCACATTTAGTCTGGTTCAAAATTACAAAAACCGTGAATAAATGTCTTTAGAATTTCTCATTTTAATTCTAATATAATTCCAGTAACTTTGAAAGAATTTCAGAATATTCCTTTTTATTCTTTTGATATCCCTTGAAGCATCTTAAATCTCTTAAGAATTCTTTATAATGTTTTAAAACACCCTAACATATTTTAACAATTTCTAATCTTTTGAAAACCGTTGAAATTTTTCGAAACCTCCGGTTAAAATAAATAAAAAAATCTCAGTTATTCTCGAATTAATCACTCCTTGGGTTATAAGATTACTCTTCAGAAAACACAGAAAAAATTGTTTCATCCAAACGGTTCAATATCTATAAACCTTCTACCGAACTCTTGAAAACCACGTTAAAATTGATTAAAATTTTAAAAAATGCTACGAAATCCTAAAAAATATCCTAAGATGTTTCAAGCTTTTAAATGATTGAAGTCAATAAAACATTTCTTGGCATCTATTGAAATTTTCTAAAATAATAATGTAACTCTTCTGAAATCTTTTAAAATCTCTTGAAAATACTTTGAAATAATTTAAAATAAACTACTATATTTAAAATCTTTTAAAAACCTTTGAAATTTTTTTAAGCTCTTGAAAATCCCTTCTGAGCATTCATGGGGTTTACTGGAACCATGTCCCAAAAAAACTCATGTAATTAATGGACGCCACCCAATTAAAATAAATAAGGAAACCTGAACCATTCTCAAATAAATCATCCAGAAGTTATAAGATTCCTGATCAGAAAATACAGAAACAAATCCAATAAAAAAGCATGAAGGAAGGAAAGCACTTAAACGTCTTTTTCTGATTCGTAATTACAGTTGCTTTCCATTTTCCTTTTCATAATTGAGTCTCACAATCCGTGGAGCTTCTCCCCTTGAACATCTGAGTTGTAAAGCCGAGTTATAACCTCGGTAATCATCATAATGAAGCAGCTGAGTATTGCATTCGATCTAGATAAAGTTTTCTTCTGCCTTCACGAGTAGCACTTAACCACAGAGTCCTCGTCGTCTATCGCCCTCGGCAATAAATTGAACTCAACAAAATGGTAAGCAAAGTTTTCAGCGACGCGACATTGGAACTGATAACGAAGCTGCAAGGAAGGAAAATCAAGAAAAGACGTTAGATAAGAGGTAGGATGAATGAGAGAACTGTCGGTTTGAGGCAGGCACGAATCCAGAGATGGGCTCGGAAAATTCTATACAGATTGAGATAATGACTAATTAAATCAAACAATTGCTCTATTATTATGTTATTATTTTCTTGTTAGGCTGTAACAATAGCCGCTACAGTATTATTCAAGTCCTTTGGCATGAGAGTGTATGCTGGAAGATGAATCAACATAAATAGGTGTTGGTCAGGGGAGAGAAACACTGCAGAAAACTACCATCTGAGTTCAGCCAGGTTTTCAAAAGTCGAGTTTAAACGGCGTAAAAAATGTAAATTTGAAGTTTTTAGGAATTTAAATTCAACCCTAGCCATCGAATGAACATCATCATCCTCGGCTTTAAATTCTCCGCTCCACATTAGTTAAAACGCAGCAAACACAAAAGCTGGTCATACTTACAGATGCTTTCCCATTTAAGCACTATACTCAACTGTTTAAAAAATTGTTTAAACAAAGAAACGAAAAACCCGAATTGATTTATTTCGGATACGACTTTAGGGCTGTTTTTAGTTTTTTGATAAGACTCTTACATCTTTTTTAAAATTAATTACATAAGGTTCAAATCCATATCTATAGGCACGCAGAAAATCTAGGATACACTACAAATGCCGCAATAGTTAAAAATTTAGTTTAAATGAAAAGACTGCATCCAGATATTTCGGAGGCGAATCTAAGGGTCTTTCTAGATTTTTGATACGACTCTTAATTGAAAAAATATTAGTTACATAAGTTTCTAATCCATATTTGCGGCAAACTTCAAGGTCGTGACATCTGGACCATACCGGACTCGGGATTGACCACGCAGCTTATGCTGGCAAAAATTGCTGAATGTATTATTTTTCACTGGCAATCATTTTTCACGCGCTAGGAGCGCAAGAATTTTTTTATTAGCAGTTAAATTCTCAATATAAGTGTGTCAGAGTACAGCCAAAAATAAAACAATTGTTTCTTGTAATTTACCGGTTACCAAACCATGCTTCTAAGTCTTATAATCTTCTATTTAAATATTATATACCTACATAATTGGAGCATTCAAAGTATTGAACCTCTTCCAAATTTAAGGTTTTCAAAATAAAAATTTAATCATTTTTATATTACCAATTCATCAAACAATTTTAAAACATTTTTTTTAAACTTGGGGTTCTTTTTCCTAGTTTGAAAAAAACTTGAGATAATTCAAAGACGTATACGAAGGATGTAGGAGAGGAATAGAAGATAAATGAAGCTGTTAAGAGAATGTGGTTAAGATTCTACGGGAGGATTGATTTGAGGAAGAATGGATGAAGGAGTTGGCGGGTGCTAGGGGAGCGAATGAGAGTAAATAAAAGAATGCATGTAAAAAGTGCCGAATTGAAATACAAAAAAAAGTAAAAGAACAAGGAAACAGAAGTCGCCTAGAGTAGAAGCGTAAAGATTGTAAGTAATGGGTATGTAATAGCATAAGAGGTCTAAGATACGTTTGCATTCTCATTCTCTCTCTCTCTCTCTCTCTCTTGTACACGCACTCTCGCCTTCGATCGCTCGCTCACTCGCTCAATCGTTTGCTAACAAATCCTAAATTGCGCTCTCACATGAAATAGAGATAAGGAACTGGATATAAGATTTTATGTAAATATTTGTAAATACTTGTAAATATTAAAGATGAAATTTTTTTTGCTTAATATGTAAGCAGAAATAATATAAAGAATGGAAGTCGTGTAAGCCCTCAGAAGACACAATATAAATAAAGAAGAATTACTATATTAGAACTCTTCCAAATTTAAGGTTTTCAAAATTAAAATTTATTCATTTGTAATTTACCAATTTCTTCAAACAATTTTATCAAACTTTTTTCAAACTTGGGGCTCTTTTTCCTTGTTTGACAAAAGGTTAAGGAAATTCAAAAGAATTTAAATGAGTTAAAAAAATGTTAAAATTCCAAAAATTCCATTGAATCCATTGGGGAGTTTAAGAGGCTCGAAGACGAATTAAACAGAAAAAGAAAACAAAACAAATTATGTTAAATTAATAAATTGAGAACAATTCAAGTAAACTGAAAAAATAAATTTAATAAAACTCAGGAGAAATTAATAATAAGTCAGAATAAAGTCGAAATGAATTTAAATTGACTGCAAAAAATATTTGAAATTCTTTTAAGTATATTGAAATACTATAAAATTGAACGGATGCTATAAGTTGTGACGATATTTCCTGATGTCCTGCAAAAATTATGAAAATAATGATTAAAATTCGTTTAAATGATGAAATCCTCGAAAATAATATAAAATTCCTTGAAATATTTAAAAATATTATAAAACCTTATATGTCTTTTAAAATCGTCCCATGTCTTTAGAAATTCTATGGAATTCTTTGCAATCTCATGTAAATTTTCTTGAATCCTTTATAATCTATCAAATACGAAGAAACAACTTGAAATCGCTTAAATCACTTTAAAATTCAACGAAATATTTTTAGTCTCTTGAAATTTTCTAAAGCTCTGGATAGTGCCTTGAAATAATAAAAATATCTCAAAATATTTCAAATCTTTTCAAATCTCATCAAGCTATTGAAATCAATTGAAATTGCTTTGGATCTTATAAAATATCCTCGAATATTTTAAATACTTTAAAATCTTTTGAAAGTAGTTCAAATTTTTAAAGCCCTTTAAATTCCTTGGAATTAAAAAAAAATTTGTTACCTAAAACGGTACGAAATCTCTTGAAAATCTTTAAAGCATTCGAACATTCTTTGGAGCATTTAACAATACATACAAATCTTTTTTTAAATTTTAATTATTATAAAGTTATTGAAATCTACTTCAATGTTTACAATTACTGAAAAATCTTGAATCCAACGAGCAAAAGATTTTGAACAAAAATAAAAAAGACGAAAGAAAAATGAGAAGGCTACCAACCTTTTTTTCTTTTTTAGAAATGTTTTTGTTTCCGAAAACGAATTTTTTTTAAATTACAATAGGAAAATTGAATGGTGGTTGTGTAAATTTCGACGTTGAATTTTGGGGTTTTTTTTTAGAAATTCTATACATTAACTTGATTATTAAAAATTATTGAGATAAATTACAAATTTCTTGAAAACTTTCAAACATTCGAACACTCTTTCAAATCTTTCAAATTCTGTCAAATCTTTGCATGTACCTCTGAATATTTTAAAAATTTACAAAATTTTACGAAATCCCTTAATTCTTGTAAAAAAATTCTTTTGAAATATATCAAAATATTAAAAAATTCCGTGAAATTCTAGTAAATCTGTCGATATTTCCTGAAAACTTGCATAATTTGTTAAAATACTTTGAGACCTTTTAACATCCCTTAAAATTATTAAAATTGTTGAAAATCTAATCAAATCACTTGAAATATTTTTAAATATTTAGATGTTTAAAAAATATCCTTATATCTCTTAATTTCTTTCAAATTAATTCGAATTTTCTTTAAATCTTTCAAAATATCCTAAATCATTTCAAATCCTTTGAAATCTCTTCAAAGTTTTTAAGTTCTTGAAAATTATAAAAAAAATTAAAAACACCATAAAATATTTTAATTCATTTGAAATCTATTACGAAATTTTGTGAATCTTTTGAAATGGTCTAAAATATTTCATAAGAATTCAGGAACATTCAGAAATAAGTACAGACCTGAAATTAATATTTGTTTACCTATGGGTTAATTTGCTGAAAGAAATTTGACTAAAGTGATCTTTTGTTTAAAAAGAAAACACTATCGTGACTTCACCATAAAGCTGACTACAAAGTTTTTAAGGAAAAAGGTTACTTAAAGTGCCCCTATTACTAATGACAGTTACTGAAAATTCTGATGACAGAATTTCGCTAACTTTTAAATTTTTCTTGCAAAATAGCGGACTTTTCTTTGATTTTTACCGACCAACAAAATCCCATAACTTTTGTATGATTTTCAGGTTTTTCCTGACCTGCGGCTATGCTGGAAAGTTTTGTGGGAAAGTTTTGCGTTATTCCACTCCTAGTGGATACTATTGTTTCGCACAGTCTCTTATTCCGCAGTGCTGTCCTTCTTCAATTTTCCCACAGTATATTATTCCAGAAACTTCGACAACCGGAGAATCTACACTTCCACTTTCGTCGCCTGGAGATATTGCACTTCGTGCGAGTCATTGAATAAAAATGGATAAGTGCGGCATTGGGAATGGAGTTTGAAGTTCAAGCGAAGAATCGGAAATGGAAGCTGTCGGATTTTCACGAAATTCCTCTTAATATGTTCGCAGATCAATATCGATATTAAATTCTCTACTGTTTGCTAAACTAAGGCGAATTTAAATTCTCAGCAGACGAGCTTTCCGAAGATAAATTGGACATTAGTAGTTGGATAGGTATTTCAAATCAAAAATTATTCTCGAATACTAAATAATGATAAAAAAACCTGCTCTATTATTTTAAGAACTGCAATTGCATCAGTTTCTCAAAAAGAGACCTAACCACTAAAATATCAATGACGAGAAAAAAAATAAACAAAAATATAAATTATTAACTAACTCATAAAATACGGAAGTGTAAGTTCTAAATTGTAATGGATCACACATTCAAAGGATATAATTAAAAAAGAACTGATTTTTAACAAAAATTATATCAACATCATTGAATTCAAATCATGTATCTGAAAGTTCAAAAAGCAAATCTTCGCATGTTTTGAAATGAACATTATGATATGTTTCCTGATTGATTTTAGTATTAAATTCTCTGTTTACTAAATTCAAGAAAATGTTTGGTCTCAACGAATTAAAAGAAATTTAATTTCTGAAACTGAATATATTTAATTTGTGAATTTTATAAAAATTTGAATATTCTAATACTAAAACCTTCTTTATTGACATACACTTGGTAAAAAATTTTTACTTCGATTATTTAAATAATAATTTTTTGTGAATGAATTTTTTCTTGTTAAAAATTAATTCTTTTAAATTAAAATTTAAGTATTTTTTGAAAAATTCAACTGGTTTATTAAAGATTAATTCTTGTTTGAAATGCATCTTCTTGAGCAGAAAATTGGTCTCTTTGCCCTTATAGTTAACAATTAGGTAACAAATTTAACTATTTGTAGGAATTATGACGATTGTAACTTTAGCATATAATGCAACCCATTGTACATCTGTGTAATGCAAAAAAGTATTACATAGGCGATTTTAATTCTGGTTTCAAATCTCCCGCGCTCGAGATCTTGCGGTGATTGGTGAAAGGCTCCGAAACTCAGGTGACATGCGCAAAGACGTAATACCTAATTATGAAAGAAGGTTACGTTCCCCAGGGTTCAACGCGCATTTCAAATAAATAATTAGTTATGAATTAAAAACAACAGTACAACACAATATTAAAAAGTGTTCACAAATACTGTTGGGACGTGCATTACCTGTTTTAAAAAAATTGGAGTTAGTTTTCACTAATGTGATGGTGCATTTTGAGTATACACCAGAATACACTAAAGATACAGTCGATAGACACACTAAAGATTTTAAAATGTTTCAAAGATTTAAAAATACTTAAAAAGATTTTGAACATTTTAGAAAGCATATCTACCAGATTTCAAATTTCACATAAAAATTTCACAAAGATTTTAAAGGTTTAAAGGGTTTCAAAGATTTTAAAAAGTGATTTCAAAAATAGAAATAGTAGTGAAAGTAGGGGAAGTAGGGGAAGTGAGTGGAAATTAAAGAGAAATTTGGGAAATAATCGTAAATAAAGGTGAGCATGGTAGGGGAGATGATGGCTGGGGAAGGAAATTAAGTGAAGGTGAGTGTCGAATTGGGTCTCGGGGAAAGGGGGAAGGACAGGAGGAAGAAATTGTGAAATGGAGGGATGGTGAAGAATGAAATGTGGAAAGCGAAGTTGGGTAATATAGGAGGAGTAGGGGTGTCAAAGTATGTGAGGGAGAGGTCTTAACGTCATAATGAACGTCTTAAAAGGCTACGAAATAATTTTTTCTAAGCACTCGGTGCTACTTTGACTATTTTTTTTATTAGTTGCAAAATAGGGTATTCGCTCAAAAAGTGTGGTATTGTCAATCGTGTGGTAAATCTGAGGCATTAGTCCGAGTAATTATCCGAGGATAATTTTCAACACATTTACTTAACCCTTTTTTGAATAAACTTCGAAAAATTATTATTAATTTAATAATCTTACTTACCGGTAACGTTGGATAATTATTGTATTCGTTGTGCGTATAAGTCGGTAAGCTCTGCAAGTGATTGGACTGCTGGACTGGAAGTGAAGTTGCTGGAAGCCCAAGTGGAGTATTTTGAGTCGCTAATGGAGTACCCGCTGTAGACCCAGTCAGTTGATAATCTGAATCTATCAACAAAAATAACAAATGCATTCAAAAAAGGTAAAGTAAAAAAATAACTCTGAATTTAGTTTAAAAGCATTCCATTTTTCCTAGCAGTGCGTATATGAATATTCTCATAGCGCGCGACTGTTGTTTCTCGCGCTGCGCGCTCGATAATATATTGGTCTCGGGATTCGCGCTCGATGATGCATTCACCTCGCGCTTGGCCTTTCTGTTTACCCCACATCTGTGCGCAAGCCTTTTAAAATGAAAGGTCCAAGCATCGACAACTGTCATTTTTCGATTGTGAATTCCCTTTAGTTAAAACTCCTTTGGCTTTAACGAACACATTCTAATTACGTATCTCGTGCTTCGCACTCAATTTCGTTGGCCATACGAACTTTTTTAGAATACGTACAACTATATCAGTACAAATCTCCTTTTTAAAGGTTAATTTAATTTTGTCTTTGAATTTTGTTCGTCTCTTGTGTCGCTTTTCAACCATTCAAAAAAAATTTTATCTTATTTTTTACGATTGAACGAAAACTGTGTATCCTATCAAAAAGTATTCATGACAAACATGAATGAGTTTTTCTATTCAATTTATTTTTTTTCACAGCTTGTGTCGGTTGTCCAAAATTTAAATTTTTTATATTCAATGTTGTTTTTTTACGACTTAAAACAAAAACTAAAAATCCTATCGAAAATTGATTAATGACAAATATGAAGATCTTTTCAGGGCGCGCAATTTTAGTTAGTTCATTTTTTTTGTTTCGCATAGATTGGTCGTAAAATGAAATTTTTTAGTTCTCCTTATTCTTTGTATGATCAGAATTTGAATTTTCTACTTTTCGACAAGATTTAAAAAGTTTTCTTATGATAATCTTGCCGGGTCTTTCAAAAATATACGTTTTTCTTTTCTTCGCTTTTTTAAATTTAATCTGACCAATTTTTCGAAAGTTATCGTGACGACAGTATACAGACTACAGACTACAGACTATAGACTACAGACTACAGACAGAGACACTATCGTACAAATCATTTTGTCTCACTCAGAACGTCTCAAAACGTGGAGATTTGATGAAAACCGACAAAGTGAAATTTTACATGAAACCAATTTCTTCTCATCAGGTTGAGAATGTAAAAATAATAAAACCGGAATCGAAAATACTTGAAGAGTCCTAGTATTATTAAAAATTACAAAAATTAATCGGCTTCCAAAGATCACGGAAATTAAAAATATTCCGCAACAAAATTGCAATGGCTACAATTTGTTCCTTTTAATTTTTTTACATTATTTAATATCAAATTTAATTTCCATTTAAATTCTGAATAGCAGAAACGACCGATTAATGAGAAAAAACTTCAAATTTAAGTTAAAGTCATGATTCTGATAACGGTCTGTACACAATTATTTTACCTAAATTTCTGAGCAAATTCATTTTATAACTAATTTTTTGTTCTAGGTCCTCAACTTCCAATAGTACTTTCTGATTCCTGAGTAAAAAAAAAAACATGTAGGTTGCCATCCGAAAAAAGTGAAGAATATTTCTTGAAGTCGGTTAATACGTTCTGTTCTGTTTTTTCAGTAGAAAATAAGACAAGAAATCCCTACTAGTCCAAAAATTATGGCGTATTTTTTATATGTGCAATTTCTATTAGCGCAGAATAAAAAATTATAAATGCATTTTTTTCAATTTATAATTTTTTCAAAATCTGCGAAGAGATGTTTTTTGGATTAAGTCAAATTTGAAGATTTTGAAAAAATTCAACGTAACGAACCTTATATTTCTTTCACCTAAACCAAAGAACATGTTGACATTCTGCATTTTCTTGAAAAAAATTTTTTTGTGATTTTGAAACAATTTACAAACCACAAACAAATTTTTTACGAACACAAAACAATAATATGTATCTTTAGTTCAAGCGCAAAAAGCGAAAAGAAATTGAAGGTTCGACATATTCAACTTTTTTTGAAAAAAGTTTGTATTTATTTCAATAAAAAACCTTTTTTTTGCAGTTTCAAAAAATTATAAATTAGTCAAACTATGTTTAAAAAATTTTTTTATATTAGATTTTTTTACTAGCAAAAACTATTTAGTAAACAAAATAAATATTTGATATAGGGCCAAACAAACGGTTGAATGACTCAAACATTTTTCAATGTAAAGTTTTGATAAAAATGCAGTTTTATACTTTTTTCATCAGAACGGTGGGATGGAATCAGGGAACGAGGTTTAAGCAATTCTTGACCAATTTTGAATTTTTTTTTAAATTAGGCATGCAGTTTCAAAGAGATTTAGGTTGCCCGATTTTTAAACTTTTGTTTGTTTCAACATTTATGTTAATTCAAACAGCGAAAAGAAATAGTTTTTTTCGGAATTTTTTCTAGTTTTTTTTTCGGGACATTTTTTTCTATGCTGAGCATCACTGGAAAAAATTCATATGGCTGTTTGGAAGCGAAAACAAATTATCATGTGTTTAAATTAATTGTTAGAAATAGAATAAAGTAACGAAAATGTTAGATTATAAATGTTTTGTCTTTAAAGAAAATTTTTGCGTTTAATCTACTTTACTTTATTGGCAAAATGATACTCGATCATTAAAACTTGTCATCCGATATTTTTAATTTATTTGATAAACAAATACCCAGTGTGGACATTCAAAGGCACAGAAAAATAGCCTTTTCTCCTAATTTGGTCAAAATTACGTTGCCTGTGACGTTTAAAAATAAAAATTTGTGATCTGATATTTTTTATCAGTTTTATAAACAAATTATATAAATAATTACACAGGGTAGACTTTCAAAGCCAGAAAGGAAGCGTTTTTTCTCTTAATTTTAATTAAATGATGTCGTCAGTGATGTCTAGTGATTGGATCAATTTTCTAAAAGCATTGAGTTTATAAATTTAAGTGTTTTAATCATCCCTTTCTGATAAAGTGATAATCCAAGAAAGTTTCCTTTCTGGTTAACGTTAAAAGGATTATTTTCTTTTTGAGAAGCAATTGCTCACCTTTGTTAGTGGGAACGACGTCTGGATTTCTGTCGTCAGCATCGTAGAGGTCCTCAGAGCTCGGCACCGTGGCTTTTTTAAGAGGCAAGTCACCGGGTCTTTGTACCCGCCTCTCACTCCTGACTTTGAGGGCAGCCAGTATCGTGACGGTGACCAACAGGAGCGCGGTTACGACCCCGATGAGGACTCCGAGTAATGGTGTTATCTCAAAGGGCACAGGTGTGCCTGTGAACAAAACGCGCACTGCTCTCGTGCAAGAACTTCTTTATGCCGCGACTCTATTATTTCTAACAGGACCGATTCTCTTCCCCTCTCTTTCTCTCTCTCACTCTCTTTTATACTTTTTCTCTTTTCTCCTCTTTTCTCTCCACTTTTCCTGCATTTTTCATTGAACTAATATTTTAATTACCATCCAAACCAATCACTAATTGCAATGCACATGACGCTAATTTTTCAGCGAAGCGCAAACACTCGGTTCTTTTACTATCAGATCGTGCTTTAATTATTCGGACGATTTCAAAAACTTTTGCTTTAAAAGAATTGAACAAAACTATTGCAGAAGAATCTAGAGCTCATGGAGACTCCAATCATTCGAAGTAAAAATTTTCTTTTTATTATAAGCTTTATCTGAGTGAGTCAGTAATGGAAATCAGTATCGGCAGTATTCTCAAGGTTTGGAGGGTTAGTTCTCAGAGGCAAAAATTAGTTTTATACAGTTGCTTTCTTCTTTGTGAAAACAGTGATTGTACAGTTGAATTTTCGAACATCTAATGAAAAATTCAAACAAGTAATTTATATCGAAAAATTAAATGAAAGTTTGAAAATTTGTTTTTAATTTTCTAAAAAATTTAACTATTGTTTTAAAATAGTGAATATTTGCAAATTTCCAAACCTAAATTCTCACGACCTCTATAATGGTTTTATCTTATACAGGGTGGGCCATTTTAATGTATCCACCCCAAAATCTCCGGAAATAAGCAGTATACAAACAAATTGTTCAAAAAAAAGTTGCTCAGGACAATGGGTGCCATCTTTCTACAAAATTCGTTTTGACCTTAAGATAAATTTTCAAGGTTATTTGAAGGTCATATTAATTTTTTAAAAATAGAACCCCTATTTTTGACATTAGAGTCTGAAAGAGCGGGAAATTTCACGTCCGAAATAATAGTGAGAGTCAATTTTCACGAGCTCGAACAAAGGTTACATTGAGGTCAAATTTTAAAAATGATGCAGAATATGATTTTTTTGTTTTATTTTTTAACACGTTTGGGCAACACAAAGCTGGGGTGAATTTGGGACCAATGACATTGAATGCCTTGACCTTGAGGCCAACTTGGAAGGTCATTTGAAGGTTAAAGTGTGGAGTTTCTTGGTTTGGAGCTTGTGAGTCTGTGGGTTTGGTTTTGGGTGTATTAGTTGAAGAAAACAAACGTTTTGACCTTCGAATGACCTTCCAAGTTGGCCTCAAGATCAAGGTAATCAACTCCAAATCCACCCCAGCTTTGTGTAGCCTAAACGTGTTAAAAAATAAAACAACAAAATCATGTTCTGTATGTTTTTTGAAATTTTACCTCCATTATCCTTTATTTGAACTTGTGAAAATTGACTCTAACTATCATTTCGAAAGTAAAATTTCCCGCTCTTTTAGAATCTAATGTCAAAAATAGAGGTTCAAATTTAAAAAAATCAATGCGACCTTCAAATAACCTTAAAACTTTATCTCAAGGTCAAAAACGATTTTGTAGAAAGATATCACCCTTTGTACTTAGCAACTTTTGTCCAAACAATTTTTGTATACTACTTATTTCCGGAGATTTTGGGGTGGATACATTAAAATGGCCCACCCTGTATATTTCAAATTTTACATTGTAGCATGTTATAAACTAAATTTTATTACTGCCCTTTCATTTTAAAATCACATAATTTGTAAATTACTAATTTTAAAACTTCCTTTTAATTGAAATTGTTTTAAATTTTTAAAGCCAAAAATTTATTTAAAGGTTTTTAATTCTGAACTTTTCATCATGGAGATGATTTAATTTTTAGCTTTAAATTATATAATAACGTAATTTTAAAAAGATTATATAGCAACATTTGATGCTAATATTTCAAAATTTAAATGCATTTAATTTTGACTTGCTAAATTGTTAATCGTTTGAGTGAGTAAACGTTTTTTACTGTCATTGAAATTTAAAAATTCTAAATATTAAAGCCTACATTTCATTTGTTTTAAATAATAAACTCCAAGCTGCAAATTTAGGCAAAATAACTAGAAGTACAAATTTAATTTATGTTCAGTAATTTGTGTATAAAATGGAAGCTTTTAACACTTAAGAATTGATGAATTTTACGTTAATTTCCATTAAACTACAAATCTTGAAAATTTAAGATTGTATAAATTGAACGATTCAATGGGTTCTGGTTACAAAAATAAAAAATCTCGATAGCATTTCCAATGCTCTAAATAGAATAATAAATCCATACTCTGCTATATGTTTCAAATTATATCATTTTTAGCAATTATAAGTTAGGAGAATTAAAAAAACGCTTTTAATTTTTTTCAAACTCAGCACTTTTTTGTATTGGAAATTTGATTATTTGTATTTCAAGATGTTTTAAATTAATAATTAGTTAGTTGTGATTAATAGCTTAAAATTTCAAATTTTTACTAGCAAATGAAAATTTCCTTTCAACGAAATACTTAAATTGTAACTTTTAAAGTCTAATTATATAACTCTGAAATTTTAAATTATGGAACATTTTTATTTTAAAAAGTTCACCTGTGAATATTTAATTCGCGATTACTGATTTTTAATTAACTTTCAAGTACTTTAAAATATATTTAAAAGAGTTAAATACCTTCATATATTTTAATAGAATCTAAGATTAAATAAAAGCGATTAATCAGTAATCGATTATTTTCAATTATTTAAAAATTGAAAATATTTGATAAAATTTCAATTGAATTTGTTGAAACTGTTTCAACTACTAAGTTTTTTCAAATGAACATTTCAATGTTTAACCTTATTATCTGTGAATTGCTTAATTTAAAATAAATTAGTAATAATAGTACTCTGAGAATTTTCATTTCACAAATTTTAAATTAAATCTTTAAATAATTAATTGGACAAATGTTATTAATTTATAATTAAAATTAAAAGTGTTCGCTCGGAAAATACAAGAATTATGGAATCGGAAATATTAACAATTCCAGGTTTTCTATTTTACACCACTCAGTTTCAAATTTTTTAGTTTTAAATATTTGATTTGTAGTTGGTCATTTTAAATAAACTGTAAAATATTGCAAAATACTATAAAAATATTCGCCATCTGAATTACAATATTTCTAATTTAATGTTCGATAATAGTTCATAAAATTTATTCAAAAGTATACATTTGCTTATCCACTTAATTGCAATAAAAAAGTTACAATCTTTAATTGAAAATCGGGAAACTGTATAATTCTGAACAGATTCAGAATCGACTTCTAAATTCTACTTTATTATTGCTCAATATACAATACTCGACCTGCAATTCAATTTTAACAATCCTTAATTAATTTATATTTAAAGTTGATATACTTGAAAGGTTTTTCTTTTAATAAAAATGTTCTAATTCTAAATGTTTTTAGTTCTTCCTTTTATGATTCTTCAAAACCACATTGTCAAATCGTTTAAATAGCAGATTTACGTTTAAAAATAAAGAGGTTGACTAAAAAAACCTGAAAAATGAAAACTTCCCGAAATTTTAAGATTTCCGTATTGGAAAATTCCCGAATAATCAAATTATAAAATAATAAATTTTCCTAATTACAAGATTTCCGAATAACAAAATTCCCTAAAAATAAAGTTTCTGACTGGAAATTCCTGAATAATAAACTTTTTGGCTGAAAATTCCCGACTAATAAAATTCCCGACATAAAATTTACGAATGATAAAATATCCGAATCGGAAGTTTCAAAAATTATGAAATTCTATAATACAAACAATTGATAGTTTAATTTTAACAAATTAATCAATTATATAAATAAAAAATTCTAATTATTTAAACTCAGGAATTCCATGATTCAAGAATTTTCCCTGAGAAGTTTGATAACTCGGTAATATCACTGTTGAAAATTGAGATCCTCGGTGGCTCAGTAGTTAGATGCTCGGACTTCATCTCAGAAGTCTGGGGTTCGATCCCTGAGCCGGTACCTCTGGAAATTTTTCTATGTACTTTCACCGAGGTTCTGGTGGTTCGGAACCCACCTTAAGCTGTAGGTCCTCTGGCGAATAAATCTATATGTAGATTTGAAGCTTAATAAATAAAAAATAAAAATAAAAAAACTGTTGAAAATGTTTCAATTCCGTAATATTATGAACTATTCGGGAATTTTACTATTAGTGAATTTACCTATTCGTGAATTTTCCAAATAAGGAATTTTATTAATCGGGAATTTTCCAATTCGGAAACTTTCCAATTCGGAGACTTTCCAATTAAGGAATTTTATTAATCGGGAATTTTCTTCTTCCGGAATTTCACAGCGTCCGGAATTTTATATTTCCCGATTTTTCAATCGTCTTAAATAAAGACCTTAAACGGAAAATTTAAAAAAATATATAGCATTCTAAAATGAAAGATTTTGCAATTTAAAAAGTTAAAAATTTAAATTGCAGTATATCATTTAAAATGAAATTTGTGATATTTCTACTATTTGGAAAGATTTTTATTTTAAAAATATATTGTATTTTATGTCTGCAAATAAATCCGTGGTCATTTCCCGGCGGATCGCCAAATACAGGTGATTAAATCTTATCTCGTAAAATTAAACTGTCTGCTGTGACAAAAAAATTGATAACAGCTTCTGACACCACCAATATGTTTATTACGATTCCGTCAAATAATTTTTTTTATGACAAAATCCATTTTGTTGCTAAAACTTTCCATGCCACTTGAACATGTAAGCGATTTTTAATCTCCATTCTTACATATTTTATTTCACTTTTTCAATATAAACTATCAATAAGAATAGAAGTAACCTCCAACATACCTTTCCCCTTAAGTCCTAAAAAAATTACAACTGCACTCGAATAAAATGAAAGAAACAAAATAAAAATGCACTTTAAAAACAATACCAACTTCTTTTCCCAAGTTTCTAGCCAAGAAGCGAATCGTCAGATGTCTTACTAGATTTTCCACTTTAAACTATCGCAGGTATTCGATACTTTGGTAATGGAAGAGCCTTTCTAGAATCCGATAGGGCGATCTTTTATAGACCGCATCATCATGGGGAGCTTTTCACTTGCATATTAACGACACGAATGTATCCGATAAAGGCTGGGATGGATTCTGGATCCTTTTGAAACCCGATATTCATTAAATGCCAGCGACGTTCTTATTTATAAAAGTGCCGTTCTGCTAGCAAATCCACTCGGCGGCTTCACCCCCGATTCTCTTTATGAATCACTAACTATCACCCTGAGGACGACGACGAGGTTTTTAGTGCCTGCCTCCCTGCGAATCAGAGAGCAGAGCCAGTCTAAGCCCAAAGAAACGACGCGATGAAATTTGCAGATTCTCTGCATACGATTTACTCAAATTTTAGAAATCACCACTCAAATTCCATAGAGTAACCATGGAATTAAAATTTCAGGCCTAGAATTAACTTTAAGGTTAAAAAATAGGGTAAATAGTATCACGAACTTTAAAAAATAGTGTCAACATAGTGTCATACAGTTTTTCAAGTATTGACAATAAACTTCAATTTTTATTTAAAATTTTATTAATAATTTTAAGTAACTTTGCTTTTGTTTATCACATGATTTGCAGTCTTTCATCTTTTTCTCATTTTTTCACTTGCAGGCGTACTGAATTAAAAGAACCCAATTAAAAATGTAATTATTTTCGGTTGAATATACATTATTTTCGGTTAAAAAACTCCAATGCTAAATTCTTAGTATAAAATTCATTTTTTTACTTATTAATTTTATTATTTGCTTCGAAATTTTTTGATTTGGTGCAAAATTGAACAGTTCTGTTCAAGTCATACTTCTTTGCTAAACATTCTACTTTTTGGTTTGAAAGTTTATAAATTTGATTGACTTTTTTCTTATTTGAGTAGAGAATTTTTTTCCGATCAAAAATTCCACTATTTTATTGAACATTCATTTCTTCGATTTAAAAATGTATCTCTTTTAGTAGAAATTTGATATATTTTAGAAAAAATGTAACTGCTTAGTTAAAGGTTAATTTGTTACGGTCGAAAATGTAAATTTTCGGGTTGAGAATTCGACTGTTCAGTAGAACATTTGTATTTAGAAAATCCAACAGTTTTGTGCACAACTTCAAAAATTCTATTGAAAATATAGATATTTTGTTGGAAATTTGTCTTTTCCTCTTCAGAAAAACAAAAAATGCTTTGGAAGTTACGAAATGCAAATAAAAATAAAAATTTTTTTAATACCTTCCTTCAAATGTACTTTTAATATTAAATTTTTAAAATAATTATAATTTGAATAATTAATTTTAGAAAATTAATAGAGGCAATTGCATTTATGAAAATAAAACATAGATTAATAAAAAACTTCGTTAAAATTGAAATTGTTTTTTCTTCAAAACTCGATATGGCCTGCGTAATTAAAAATATTATTAACTGAAACTAAAATTTACAATTGGCGGTCTTCCATTGTTAGATTATTTTTATGTACAACAATCCATTTTTATTTTTTATTATTTTTAGAATTGTACAAGCTGGCCGCTGCAATAAAAGAAAATGATTCCCTGTAATTTCTCGTTTAATTAAATAAAATTGAAACTCCAAAGCTAAACATTTTTTCACATAAAATTACAAAAACTCAACTGGAAATTGAATTTTAACTTTTTTTCAATTTTTTTTATTCAAGCACTCAATAATTTACATGAATAAAATGGAAAATTTTAGAACTTTTTGTTCGAATGATTTTAAATAAACGCAGTGGAACTGCAAAATTTACAGTTTTTAACTTTTGTAAATTGTACCTACAGTTTTAAGATTAAAATTTTGTTTCCAAAAATAGAAATCCACCAGATCATTTTCAATGCTCTAAATTACAAAAATTACAAAATTTTAAATAATTTGAAACTGACAGTCTTAAGAAAATGAAGCATTATACATTTTTTAACTGAACTTTTTTTAAATTAAAAGTTATTATTAATATTGTATAATTTTTTTTAAATAAAAGTATTTTTTTAATTTACCCACGTTTTATTATCTTAAAACCTTTAAAAATTCTTTAAAAACTTTAAATATTTTCAAAATCTTTCACATATCTATATTTTTTTAATTAAAAAAATATTTTCAAATTTTTAATTATTTTCGAGTTTATTCCAGAATTCTAATTTTCCTAAATAAAAAATCATTTTTAATGTTCCTAAGAATGCAAGCAAATTTTTTTTATGCATCCAAAACAAATTTGTACGAAATCTGCATTTAAAATAATTTCAAGTTTTAAATTAATTTTGACTCTTTCTTCTTTTTAAGTATTTATATTTTTTCTAAGATTCAATTCCTTCTATTTCAAATAGTTTACTTTGCAATTATACAGTTTCGATTATTTTATTTATAATTGTTTAGTATAAATTAACAGAAAAATATTTCTCAGTATTAAATAATTTTTGTATTTCCTAATTAAAATTTTTTCAACTGAATGGGTTAAAAAAGGGATATGTTAGACTAAAAGAATATTCAAGTAGATTTTGCAACTTAGATAAAAGCGTTTAATGTTGAATCAATTTGATACTTAAAGTATAGGTTAATTTAAAAATCAATACCTAATTGATCTTTAATGTGGAAAACAAAAAAGATTTTAGATTTTATCCAAACTTTCCAATTTAAAGGTCTTTAAATTTTTAATTGTTTTTGTCATCAAAACTGCATTTTAATATTCCTTAAATTCAAAATCTAATTTGAGAAATGATTATATAAAATGCAAAATGTTTACAGTTAAATATTTTAGAATTATGCATCTAAAAGTTAATCATATTAAAATTGAAAAAGCTAACGACTAAATTTATCATTAAAAAAAATGAATTTGAACTTATTTTAAATTGGTACATAATTTTATAAAAGGAAGAAAATATCTCAAGATTATTTTAAATTTCATTATTATCATCAGGTGCGAGACACAATTTGTGTTTATAAAACTTCTGTGACACTGAAGTTTTATATACATTTACACATTTAATCTCCGTTAATAAGCTTTGAAAAAATTTTAATATAAGTACACATTTAATACTAAATTGAGAATATGCTGGTATAAATAATAAAACTTGGATTAAGCGACGATCCACTGACCTAAAGTTTATTCTGACGAGTACTTTTTTTATTAGATTCAATATTAAATTTTGTTCAATGTCATGTTTTTAAATAATTAAATTAAAAGCGTTGTAGAGCAAGCCATTTAATTTAAAGTTAATTTTTATTAGAGGATATCCATTTCGTGAATTTCAAACTAAATTTCCATTTAGTTCAAAACAAAAGAAAACAAATTTAGAACTTACTAAAATGTGTAAAAAAATTAAAGGGCCTTTTCTGTTACTTTTATCCTTAAAAGGTACTACTAGGCATAAAAAAATAAATAAGGTTGAACTAATTTCATACTTCTGCCCTACAAATGTCCTACCAGCATTGTTAAAAATGTCGAAAGAATAAAATGCAACTTTTTTAGTACTTTTGTCCCAAAAATTAATTACGGCGTGTAAACATAAAAATTAAATTTTGTTAAACTTTTCTGGTACTTTTAACATAAAAATATACACCTCAAAGTAAAAAATAATAATACGGTGGGACTTTTTCATACTTATGCCCCATAAAAATCCCGCCAGAACTTGTAAAAATTTCGAAAAAATATGCAATAGAACTTTTCTGTAGTAGCGGTAATTGGAATTTGTAAAATTTAAATCTAAAAACTTTAAATAATTTTATTCACGAACTATAATATTTAACATTTAAAAAGCTTTATTTTTAAACCTTTTTCAGCATAAAGAGTCAAATTAAAATAACTTCGGTGATCAAACGAGAAGTCTTCAGAAAATTCCATGTGTCTAAGCAGACAATTTAAAGTCAAGATTTTAATTTTGTGCTTTTTTTCTAGCTTTTAATTTAAAATAAAAGCTTTAATTTTAAACTAAACTCAATAAGCATGAATAGTAAATTTCTAATTTTGAAGCACAAAATTTCAATTTTTTATTTGTGAAGATCTTCTAAGCTTTGAAAAATGATAGCACCGTCCAGAATGTAGATAAAAGTATATTTTTTTAAGCCTTTGGAAAGCTTATTAAACTCCATGTTAAATAAACCCTAGAAAAACGTACCTAGCCTCGTTAAAATTAAATTATCACATGAAAGAAAAAACACTACAATTTTCATTTTTATGTTGAAGTAGGAAATTTCTTATAAATCGAAATTTAATCCTTTTTTCAATTCATAACTCATTTCCATTTATGTGAAATCACTTTAATTAGGTCTCATTAGGCGCATACTTTAATAATCTTTTTACCGGGATTTAAAAAATGTCTGTATCTATATTGAGGACAGTGCTATGATTTTTCAAAGTCAAGGCTAGTTTTTAGTAGGTTACGCGGGTTGTGGTCAGACACTGTTTAATTAGTTGTCCGATACTATTAGCCAGTAGTATAACACATCAAATTATTTTTATGAAAATATTAGTTAAAGCACAGCAAAGTAAACAAAATAATTTTCTCTATGCATGTTTAATATTTTATTTTGTTTCTATCGTAATATTCAGATTTGAAACTAGTACTGCAAATTAGAAGTAATGTGGAAGTCAAGGTGCACACGAAAACAGCGAGAAATTTTATTAAAGTTTCTCATTCAATAAACAAAGCGGATAAATCGATTTTTGGGTTGATACCCATGGCCTCTCGCTTGTGAAACGACTAAAAGCAATTTCACTTGTAAATTTGGCGATATGCGTCGTCCAATGCAATGCGCGCCGATGGATAGGATTGAAACTCTACCAGTCCGTTTAGTCCAGTTTTTTTGCGAAACGATGGACATTGAGCCGCGTGACATGATATCTGAGTAATATTATTTTTCGGTATCTGTATCATTTTCTATATCTATATGAATTTCATTATGGTAGTTGTCGATCCAAAAAATGCAGTCTCCGCGGGAAAAAGTTTTCTATGATTTTATGAATTGAATTACAAAATTATTATAATTGTAAGAAAAAACATTTTTTTATGATAAAAACTTTCAAGCGTAAATAAATTATTATTTTAACAATATTTTTTCTAGCTAACTTTTTTTTCTGACAAAACATTTCCCAAGACTTTGCTGGATTTAATTTAAGATGTAAGTAAATAATCTTTAAATTTATTCATTTGTTTCAACAATATTTTCCTTTAAAAAATTTTCTCAAACGATTTCAGGCTGAGAAAAATTTATTTCTAAAATTGGAGAAAGTAGAGTTGCAGAGATTGGTTTAAAATACATCATTAAAAATAATTTTTTTAAATTAACTGAATAACTGAAATATCCGATCAGATGGAAATTCCTGATTATAGGGTCAACCAGTCATTCCTTTGAATCCGTAATTCAATTAGTTTGTAATCAAACATGCTTTTGCAAAATTATGAGCTCTTGAATTCAGATTCTAAAGTTGGGAGCAAACTTCAAAGGCTTTGGGATCGGGAGAGCTCTTGCACATTAGAATTTCAGTCAATTTTAGTCAAGAGTCACTTTTCGGTTTGAAAACGAAAAAACTCAAATTTCGCCCCCTTTTTTAATTTCAAACAGTATATTATTAAAACAAGTGAAAATCGACTTTTTACATTATAATAAAATATGTTTTAAATTGTTGTACCGGCCCTAAAAATTTTACTTATAAGTAAAGGCAAATTTGTCTGTAATAAAGATTAAAAAACCTAAGTCGTCCTACCACTTCTAAAAATTTGCCCCGAAATACGAACTTGAAAGAAAAACACTTGAAATTTGCTATAGTTCAAAGTTTTGAGAGAAGAGAAGAAAGTAAAATAATATTCATTCATAAGATTCACTGGTAAGCGCATATAGTATCTGTGAAATTTCCTAAATTATGAACACAAAGGGTGGCCGCAAAACTTCATTATCAAACTTCCCTTAGATTTCCCTTGTCTTTTCGATGATAATTTTTCATTTTTCCTGACCTAATTTAAAAAAGACAAAAATTATATATTTTTTTAACCTGTCTTGTGTATAGAAACATAGCAATTTAAGTAAATATAAAAAATAAAAGAGAATTCAAATAATTAAAAAGAATTCGCGATAAATTTGATATGAATGCAACTGAGTTGCAACAAAAATATTTGAAAATCTCTTCAAATCTTCAAGACCCTACGATAACCCTCACTTTTGTAAATAAATTATTTATAATCGATTGAAATATAGTAACATTTAGTGAGATTCTATGAAATCTAATATTTTTTAAAATCATGAAAAACTTATAAAAATACTTTGACAGCTTTTAAAATCCTGTGAAATCATTTAAAAACTCAGAATCTTATTAACTAACTTAAAATCTTTAAAAACATATTTTAAAACCTAATAAGTCTTGCGGAAGCGATCTATATCTTGTAAGATTCTATCAAGTTTTTTGCAGCGCCTTGAAAACTTCTAAAATTCCCTAAAATATTTCAGATCCTTGGAAATCTTTAGAAATCCCTTAAAACTTTTCAAAGTTCTCACGAATATTTTCGGATGATTGAAATATTCCAAAATCTTTCAAATCCTTAGCAATCACTTTAAACTATTAAAATATATTTTGAGTACTCTCAGATATATGAAATCCTTTCAAAAAATTTAAAATTACTATAAATTTTGTTATACTTCTCACAATTCCTCACAAAAATTTGTAAATTAATTGAAAACCCATCTAATTATTAAAATTCATTGAAAATTTTTGAAATATTTTCAAATATTCTAAATTCTTTTAAAACATTTGAACTCATGATGTATCTTTGAATTTTTTTAAAATGTTTGAAATCCTATGAAATTGCTTAATATACTTCAATAAATTTTTTGAAATTCCTTAAAATATTATATAGTCCCGTGAAATTGAATGAAATCCGATATTTGATGAAATATGAAATTTCGCGACTATTCTGCTGTAAGTTGTACTCCAGAGCAGAATCTAGGTTCTAGAACAAAATTTCTAACTTACCGATATCAAGAAGCCTCTAACTGTAGTGGTTCATGTCATTGCGAAGTTTTGAGAACATTCACGAAGCTTCCCGAGTTTTTATGACGTCACTTTGATGACGCTTCGAGAATGTTCTCGAACCTAAGCACGGACATGCAGTTAGAAGCTTCTCGATGCTGGTAAGGTAGAAATTTGTATCTAGAACGCAGTCCGATCATCTAATACATCCGACCAATATTTTCATTTTGAAGAATGTCTGTCGTAAATATCTCCTAAAAACTGATTTAAGACAAAAATTGACTAAAGCCGACTGTGCGGCAGCCCTGATTATTCTTTACAATCACTTAAGGTGCAGGTTTTCCCTGAGCTGCGGCCACCCTGAAATACTGGAAAAGTTCTATCTAGTGAGAAGTAAAGAATCGGTCCTGTATCACATTTTTATCAAGAAGCATCACTTACCAGTCTGCTTCTCAGCAACTTTGAGGGTGAACCCCTCGAGGAGTGTGGGATCACTTCTGCCTTTGCCATTCACCGCATAGAGAAACATGTTCAAAACTTTTCCGGGCTCCAAGCCTTTGACCGTGAATGCTGCATTCTCTTTAGAAGTGACGTTTGCTTGGAGAACTCCAGTGTGCTGGTCGTACACTTCCAAAATGAAGCTTTGCACTTGACCGCCATCAAAGCCGGCAATACATTCGACTGAGAGTGAAACGGTTGTTTGGTTCGTCAGTGTACAGTTATGTGGAGAATCGGGCTTTCCTGTAAACAGTTTCCGAAGACAAAGACTACATTAGTGTCGATTCATTTCCCTTTCCGTTCATTTTTAGTTCACCTTATTTTTCAACTGGAATTCAAACATTTTTACGAGAAACCTTGCAAATACTTCTAACTTGATCTTTCTTTTATTTAAATCTATATCCGGCCGTTTTTTTGGGTCCTTCGAGCCGGATCCCGTCTTGCAAAATTTTTGTAATCGCTTCCGATACTCTTAGCTCTTGTCAAACAGCTATTGAAGATCCAGGTGGTTTAAGTATCAGCCCTTTTACTATTTTTATTACTTATTCTCCCGCTTGCAGAGTTGAAAAACATAAAAGACAATAAGAGGAAAAAACAGACTCTTTTCTAATAAGCAAAATTTAGATCGTCACGTCGCCCCTAAAGATTTAACGCCCGTTTCGTATTTTTACTATAGTAGACGCTTGCAACGAGCCTGGTGCTCTGGACTGAAACCCTCGCTAAGTGCCCGCTAAGTTAAGCCACACCCCTAAGGCTTGGCGGGAAATGTCTCTGAGACGTATTAGCGGATTATTCGAGTATCGTCTGGCGCGCGCCAATGTGATGCCACGTTCAAGGCGATTACCAAATTTAAGGGTAATGGAAGGGAGAGGGACTTGGTGAGAAAAGGCACTTAGTGAAAAAAGAGTTTTTTTGAGAGTCTACTGTGTATTATTCTACTAACAGATAAATAATTTGTCATATGGTGGTATCGGTATTGGGATGGGAACAAGTAGCAGGCTGATGTGGATATAAAAATGAAGATATAGAGAGCAGTTACGTACCGACAGGAATGATATGAAAAGTGCAGGCGTTCTTTTGTTGTCCTGCAGTATTGCTGGCCCAACAAAGAACGGTACCATAGTCCATTTCGTTGACGGGTCGGTAGGTGAGGACACTTTGGGTGTGACGAGTCGAGTCCTTGTATCGAGCTTGGGGCACGTCCACCATCTCCTCGGTGTTGTTGAAAGCCCACCGGAAACTGTCAGGAGGTGGGTATGCCTCCACTTTGCAAATGACCTTGGCGTCTTCGTGTCGAGCTACACCGTAGATCCGCTTTTGGTCCGGCACGCAAATCGGCTTATCTGAAAAGTTACCACAATTCTACTTGTGATGCTCTCTTCTTCTTGACTTACTTTTTACTAAATTGTCCCGTCCATCTTACGTGTGAGAAAAATTCCGAGTTGTGTATAAAAGATGAGGGTCTTTTTATCTTGAGTAGAGAATTTGTGCGGCTAAATCCTACTTACAAGACTTTAGAACGACTGTGAAGGATATACTTAATTGGATAACTGGACTGGAAATTTTTGAAATAGAGAAAGGGGACTAACTCTACAAACTTCTGGTCCATAATGCTGTATTTGTTTAAATCTGCTTTCTTTCAAATCTGAATTTATTCTATCGAATATTCTCATTATTTTAATTGAGAAAGTTTTTAATTTAGACTCCACACTTGCTTCATCTTTTTATTTAAACGCCTTTTCCATTTAAATTGACAGAATAAAGAATTCATGTTAATGGTATCCACTTTAATCCTGGAAAAAATCACTTGAATATTCCAGCTTTTTCCCAGGTATTTCTAAAGTTTTCTATGTACCATTTTTTTGTAAAAATTCGTATTTTCGACGTAAAATTTTAACAGTTTGGTATAAAATTCCACTATTTGGTTGAAAAATAACCTTTTTTGTTGAAAATTCAATCATTTCGTCCGAAATTCGTCTACCATGTTTGGAAATTCATTTGTTTTCGTACAAATTTACTTATTTCTGACTAAAAATGCTACTTCTTTGTGGAAAGCAAATCTAAGTTGGTTGAAGATTCAACTGTTTTTCCAAAAATTCGTCTCTTTGAGTTGAAATAAACTACCTACTACTACATTTTTTGCTAAAAATTCATGTTTTTTGTTCGAAAATTCCATTTCTTGGTTAAAAGTTAAACTACTGTGTTAAAAATTATTTTTTTTTGTTTGTTAAAAATTTATTTTTCTAACTGAAAATTTGACTATTCCATGTTAGTTTCAAAATTTTTGCTTGTTGGTGGAACATTAACCTTCTTGATTAAAAATTGAACTATTTTGTTAAAAATTGATGTATTTTGTTGTTAATTCATCTTTATGGTGGTCACCTTTAAATAACAAATTTTTTAATTTGAGCACACTGAGCTTTGATCCTTTAAAAATTAAGCTCACCGCTATTGATGCCATTAAAAATAGACAAATATAAATTATAAAGCTTTTCAATTAAAGCAATATAAAAATACCTTCGAAAGGAAGATACTTTAAATAGATGACATTTAAAATTGCTACTATGGAATATTAAATATTAAATTAATCCAAACTGTATTTAAAACTGCACAACTTCTTACGTCAATTTAAATCATTATCAATTTTAGATAGTTTCTTTTTTTATCTTGTTTGATTTTAAGCCGCATTTTTTCAAAATGAAAATCAAATCAAAATTGAAAATCGTTTTTTTTAAATCTTTTTCATAATTATCACTCATTCGTAAAGTATTTCAATCAAATATTTTTCGATTCTAAATATTTCTTTTTTTTCAAATCTTAAACTGAAAATGGGTCAATCTTAAGTTATCCTATTGAAAACACAATTAAAAAGAATAAAAAAAATTGATATCTATGATTCCACTTTTCAAATGGTACAATTTTAAGCGTTTCAGTTCGAAATTATTTGTATTTAAATTAAGTTTAAGACGCTCAATATTTTTGAACATTTGGAAATAGAAAAAATTAATTTTAAATGTCTAGTTCTAAATTTTTTTTTTAAACTTGAAATTGACAGCATTATTTTCTCAATTTGCCATTGCTCTACATTTTTGTTGTTGTCTCTTAACTTAAGATAAATTACAAACCGTTTAATTTGAAAAATATACAACAATCAAGTCTTTTGTTTTCATATTTTACAATTTCAAACAGCTGAAAAAATCAGACAGTTTTTTACTTTTAAAACTGAAAACAAACAATTAAGAATATTATTACTTAAAATTATCAAACTCCTGTAAAAAACAATAATCCAACTACCAAATTTGGACCACAACGAACAAACAAGAAATGCTCCAATTGTAAGGATTTTACAGGAGTTTGAATCAATTTGATGATTAGATGTTAAATAATATTTTATTTTTGATTTTAATCTGATTTAATTTTCTTAAAGTTTAAAATTATCAAATTGAAAGCTGACTAAAGTTAAAACAAAACAATTCAGATTAATTAAATCTGAAATTAATTGATTCTAAATTTTACAATTTCGAAAGATACAGAACAGTGAAACTGTTCTAACATTGTTAGTCTTTTCATTTGAAACTACAACATTGTAAAATTAAAAAACTCTAAATATTCAGAAATTTGAAACAAAATGCTTTGGGATTTGAGCCTTTGAAGCAAAAAACTTCACTGCATAAAAAGAAAATATCTCTTAATCAAATATTTCTCTAATTAGAATCCACAATAACACCTACTGCAACACACCATTGCATTTCATTTCCGACCCATTTAAAAAATATGAAGTTGTTAATACGTTTTTTAATCAGGCTCGCCTCGCATGTGCTCTACAAAATAATGAAAATAAAAACTAGTAAAATAAAGAAACGTGAAATAACAATACGCACAAGAAGCCTAGTGCAGATTCATGGAAAGTGTAATTGTACTTTCATTGTTCTTCTTACTCTGCTCATTTTCTTCATGTGCAAACATACCTTGTGATTGCGGAACGAGCAACAAAGGGCTAATTTTTACTACTCCAGAGAAAAAAATAGGGGGTGAAAAGGGAAAAAAACATCAAGAGAGAAAAAAAGTTGCATGGCCGAGCAATGTGAAGAAAGAGAGAAAAGTGGGGGCAGTTGCGAGCATTTATTAAAACTACGAAGTTTGGCACGGATGAAGGGGTAACCGGGATGACTATAGTCACTTTTACACCAGAAGATCGATAGGCATAATTTCCCCGCTTGCTCGAATAGTTTCGGCAGGAAAAATTGGTCGGTTTGGAATAATTTGTCGATTGGGTTGCAGTTTTTTCGGCTACTTTTTTATCACATTACGGAACGAATCGACGTCGTTGACGGAGTGTTCGTCGTCATTAGTTTGGTAGGACTTTTTATTTCTATCACTCGAATTTCTTTCAACGACAAAAAAAAACGAATTTTCAACAAAATAATTCAAATTTTCTACAGAAGAGATAAATTGGTATTTTAAACGTTTAATTTTTTTGTAGTCTTTTATGTGAGGTTGGCTTCATTAGATATCCGATGTAAATTTCTATTTTAAAAGTTTAGAAGGCTTTTTTATCAGCTTGGTTGAAAAATTCCAGTTTGAAAATTCCATAACTTTTCCCTGACCAATTTTTCATTTTCCCTGACCCTCAATATTGGAAGATCAGCATTGAAATGTTATAACATTAATAGTATAGAATCTTTTATAAACGGAAATAATAATTTGAGGGTCACATTAAAAAATTAAAATTTATTTACTTTAACCAAGAAGATGACTTTTCTATCAGAAAATATAGATTTTTATAAAAAATAACAAATTATGAACAAAGCAGGTATATTTCCAAAACGAAATTTGAATTTTAAGAAAATTTTTATGTAATTATTAAAAATAAATGTTGAACAACACGGTCGATTTTCAAACGAAGAAATATTTAACTTCATCCAACTAGAGCTGCATTTTTCAGAAATAGTTGCATTTTTTTAAGAACATTTGAATCTTCAATTTAAAATATGGGATTTTCTGTATCGGTAAACAAATTTTCAACACTACAGTTAAATTTTAGACACAAAAAGATGAATTTTTGACAAACTTCTCAAATTTTCAACAACTCTACTCAATTTTCAACAAAATAATTAAATTTTTATTTAAATACCCAACTTTTCTATCTGCAACGACAAATTCTGAACAAACTAGTCGAATTTCCAAACCGAAAAGATTATACTTCCACTAAAATAACCATTGCTGTCTCAACGAAAGATTTTAATTTTAAACTAAAAAAAAAAACAATTTATTTCTCAAGGTAAAAGAGGAGTTTTCTGTGAAACAATTTAATTTTTAATAAAAAGGTTATCTTTTAAACACACAGTTGCATTTTCAACTAAATTTATTTTTCAATTAAAGAAAATTAGTTCTCAACGAAAAAATTTAAATTTCAACGGAAATTATTTGATTAAGTTTTGAGTTCAGCGAATTAATTTTAACCCAAGAAATATTATCAACATGAAAATAGTTCAATTTTCAAGCAAGAGATGAGCGTTAATCAAACAAAACAAACAAATTTATCAAAGTAGTTCCACTCTTACCAAAGTAAGATTAAGGAGATCAATTTTCAACAAATAGTCCAACTTTCACTCAAAAAGTTGAATTTTTAACTAAAATGATAAAAATTGGTTTTTTAACAAAGTGGAACAACCTGATATTTCAACGAAAGAAGATAAGAAAATTGTATTTAAATTAGTTCCATTATTAAAAATAAAAATGTAATCAAATAGTTTGAATCCTCAACTAAGAAGAATATTTTGAACAAAACCGCTGTTTTTTTAGAAAAAAATATGAGATTTTTACTAAACCAGATGAATTTTCAAACCAAAAAGATAAATAAAATAACTTGATTTTCAACCGAAAAGGATGACTTTTTAACAGAAAAAAATAGAGATAAATCAGGATAATCAAAAAACTTTATTTTCAAAATTCTCTGACTTTTTCCGGATCCATTTTTTATTTCCCCTAATAAATAATATTCAAACACCAGAATTTTGATATTATAATATTTTTAACATGAATCCTTTATAAATCGAATAAAACAATTTCAATTTCACATTAAAATTGAAAAATTGTAAGCCTTTAATACTGGACAGTTAGTTAAATTGCCTCTTATAGAACTTCTCTGACTTTTACAAAAAAATGAAAAGTCTCGGACCTTCCCTGATTGTAGGATTTTTCTGACTTTTTTTACTCTTTCTATTGAATTACAAACATTTTAAAAGTGGCTCAGAGACAGTTTAAAACGGTTTTTAAAGTTTTATATGTGGTTTCAAATAACTTACACATAATTTTGAGCTCCACGGTATTGCTGTAACCATCGCCTTCAACGTTGCTGGCAACACAAGTGTAATTTCCTGCTTGGGACCGATTGACTTTCCTCAAGACAAAATTGTATTGCTGCACTATGACGCCATTTTTGGCATTATTCTGGATCACGTTTCCCTGAAACAAAAAGATTTTTTGTGTTTTTCAAACCAAAAATCTTTCTTCAGGATTGACACATGAATAATTTGGGTAAAACTTCAGAGAAGGTCGATTCAGTTTGATTTTTCTCTTAAACTTACATATTTTATGTATCTTTTCACGCTATACATGAATCCAACAGGGAAAAGTTTTGCTTTTGAAAAAGGGATGAAGCATATTGACTATATCCACCTCCCCCCCCCCCCCCTCCCTCATACCGAACACCTTTTCCCGGTTTCTGATTTAGAATGCTTAACACAAGGGATCGTGGTTTTTTTTGGGTCCCTTAAAAAGGTTCAGACAACCAGCATTAACGCTATTTTAACATAATCATGGGTAAAAATAAACCACTTTTCAAAGAGGTTCAATAAGTTTCCAAGTCAATTTTTTGCTTCCCCTCCAACAAGAAAAAATCACTTGTTCTTATCCTCCTTTTCCAGAGTCTTAAAAAAAGCTCGGATTTTAAATGAGTAACCTTGAAAAAGTGGCCCTAGGACTCGAAATTTTTTTTTTACCAATGGAAAAGGGGTTTGGTCCTTTCATATGGTAACCGAACACAAATTTTTTTTGACATAAGTATCAAAATTCACTCCAAGTCTCCCCCGCCCCTCTATCAAAAATCATTGCAAAGGATTCGGGAAACGCCCTAGAATTGGAATCACTTCCAATTTGGAGCTGCCCTGAGCCCATTGTAATGATTCTAGGTTAAAACAAAAATAAAGTAAAAGAACTAAGACATAAGAAATAACAATAAAGAAAAAGTTCAAGATAAGAGTGGGACCATTTGAAAGGGATTGGGGTGCTTAAGATTTGAGAAGGTCCCCCAATTAGGATCGCTTCAAATTCTAAGGTACTTTGATCCCTTTCTATTAGACTCGGGGTGCCAAAAAATTGGGAACGCCTCCGAATTGGGATTACTCTCAGCAATTCGCAGGCGCCTGAATACCTTTCAAATGGTTCCAGTATTGTCTTTTCACTTTTACTTTACTTTACTTTGATGTCTTTATCTCTTATCTCTTGTGTCTTTTACTTTACGCTTTTTAGACTGGAATGATTGGAAAGGTTTCGTGATACCTTCAAATTGGGAACGATCCCGATTCGGGAGCGCTTCCGACTTTGAGTCGCCTTTGAGCTCTTTTAGATGATTTTTTCTGAGGAAGGGTGGGCACTTGGCCAGATTCGTGTTAACTTTTCAGGGTGATATAATAAATAAACTAGGTGATTTTCAGCGTAATTCAAAAGAATTTAAACTTTACAAATTTAAAAGCTTTAAATAATTAATTTAGTAATAATGCACTAAAGTAAGCGTAACTGATTTTGTTATAAATTGGAATAATTCCGAGAGAACTTATTGGTAGCAGATTATGATAGCTTTGTTATTCAGCATATTTTAAAATAAAGCATCGTATAACGAATGCTCATAAAGATAAGAAGAAAGTTTACAAAAAGTTTTTGCATTTCTCAAGGTAAATAGGTACATGAAATACAGTGGAATGAGAGTTTGAAATTCCAAAAGGAATCGAAATGTTCTCTTAGAAGTGAAGTTTCTTCGAGAAGTCGAAAGTAAACTGCACAAAGAGGCTTTTTCTGAGAATGTCGAAGGAATGAATTCTTATGGGAACGGAGCAATGAATGTTTGTCAGTAAAAGAAGAAGTCGTGGAAAATAGGAAATGGAAAGCGGTTCTTACGAACATTTTATTACAAGACATGACAGGGCTTATGAAATGGGATATATGCTACGAGAAATGCGAGATATTGGATAAAGCTAAGAGCTGTGTAGACATCAACAAACATAAGGTCTTTGTACTTTTGATACAGTTTCAGATGATGCTGATACACCCATTTATAAAACTTGAATTTGATTGAATGTTACCTGGGTACCATTTGATAGAGCAAAGCACGATATTTTTTAAAAGAGATTTCTCAACCCATTATTGGGATAAATTAAAACTATATATAATAATACATACTATTTTAAATATTTATTCATTCATTATCTCCACATTAAAACTCCTCTTCCTCCTCTTCTTTTTTCTGTCATAACAACCCGACAATTTATTAGTATAAGTCAGTGTGTTACTCTAAAATGCTTTTTAATATAAAGTTGTTCCCGTTAGTTTTTATATTATTATTTTTGCACTGTATATTTAAATTAAAGATCCTCTTGGATTAGTTGAGATATTTTTTCTTCTACCATGGCCGCCGCTGTACCGGGAACTTGATATTTTCATAGGACACGAAAAGTTTGAACTGTATTATTTTTGTTCAAGCCAATAAAACTCAATGAAAGGACAAATAGTTCCGGTGAAGGTTCAAAAATCAGCATTTGAGTACACCGTATTTTAACTCTTCCTTAAGGATCACTTATTGAATTGAGGAAGTTTTAAATAGCATGATGCAAAATTATTTGTTTTTAACAACTCAGATTTAATATCCTAAATTAAGAATATTTCAACTTTAAACAATGTTTAGAATTTTTCATTTTTAGGGTTTCAGAAACCCTAATAGTTTCGATCAGGTGTCCGTCCATCGTACTTTTTCCAAGGAGGCAAAATTAGGGAGAATGAGGGGAAATGCTGAGAGGAATGTAGGTAAGGTAAATTAGAGAAAGAAGGGACAAGTTGAAATAAATTGTAAAAAATTCCTTCTTCCAATTCGCAAAAAAATTTAATAATAATAATTCCTCCTTTCTAATTAAATGAAAAAAATCTTAAAAATAAAATATTTTTTCTTCTCCAATTCAGATAAAACTAAGAATTTTTTCTTTTCATCTGGCAAATTAATTAAAAAGCACTAAAAAACGTTTGTCTCGTACAAAACGTTTACAATTATAAAAAGTTTTTTTTTTAAAGAATTTTTTGTTAATCTTTATTCATAATCATATAAATTTAGGACCAGCCAAGTGTTCCTCAGGACTTCTAATTTTTTTTTTCGTGTGCATATAAGTTGGATTTAAATGAAATGTGAAAAATTTTTTGGAGCTACGTTCACATGTCCTCCAAAAATAATTTTTTGTTATTAATTTATAAATTAATGTTCGATATATTAAAGAGCTTTTGATTTTTTATTTTACATCTCTACAAGTTGGATAACATTATGGACTTGAAATAGTTTAATTTAAATTTTAAATACTTTGAATACCTGAGAAGGAAACAAAAATAAGTTTTTTTTTAAGAGGCTACCCTGAATTATTTGTATTGAGAAGTTGAATGTCAAAATAAAACACTATCTTTATTCAACATTTGTTGCTTTTTAAAATGTTTGAAATTTTTAAAAACGCCTGGCAAACATATTTTCCTTTGATAACTTAACAACCGCATCAAACAGCCTCTTAAATAAAGTTTGACATTTATTTTTAAAAATGAATCAAATTATAAAATATAAACTCAAAAGTGGCCCGGTTTCCTCGAAGGTTCTTGATTTAGCCCTGTTTAGGGGTACTCGTTATTCAAATGAGAAAGTTAAAAACATCATGTGTGGGGGTATTTCTTAAAAAAATTGTTATGCATGAATAATCTTTTATTAAAATTTTAATGGAATACTTACGTTGTGCTTCCATACAACTTTGTAAGCCCAAGGATTGGCATGAACTTTGCATTCGAAGTAAACATCGTCCCCTTCTTCGATGTCGTCTGGATTTAAATTCGATCCCAGCTCCAGGTGCAAAATAGGAACAACTGAAAATAAGAAATATTTAAATTGATAATGCCGCTAATTATTGATTTATATTTTGGAAATGAATTGGAACAATAATTTATAGACGATGAATTATAGTTATTTTATGTCAAAATATTCAATGCTTTCGAATTTGTGAACCTGTTTTCCTAAATTGAACCAGTCGATTTTTATTTAGAAGAGAAAAAGTGTCAGTTTTTAAAATAATTACTGTCCCAGCTATAATTTTAAAAAAAACCCGAATCAATTTGTTAAAATATTTGAAGTGCTGAATTTTATATTCCAATTAATTATCCGATGATTAATTAATTAACAGATTTTTTTATAAAATATTAAAAAGGTTTGAATCTACTGATTAATTACGTTAGTAGGTTACAGACTTCTGGAAACTGAATCAGAATGTCTGCTATTTAAAAATATTAATAATTTTTTTAATTATGATTGAAATTTAATAATTAACGTTAATTTTCATTGATAAGAGAAATTAGGTTTCAAACTGAGGAACCTAATGAATCAACTTTTTTTTAACAAACCTGGTTCATTGATGTGTTCTACATTGCAAGTTTAGAAGAAAATTTTTAATGTTTAATGTACACTGAATAGTACTGTATTCTGAAGAGTACACTGAACAGTTTCATATTTCAACGTTTTCATTATCATCCATTACTTTTATTCTTCACATTCTACAATAAAAAAATGATAAATAATTTTCGTTTAATTTAACATATCTACAAATTGGTTTGTTCTCACATCTTTTTTTTTGTATGCATGTTGATTGTGTTAGAAAATTTGTTTAAAAAGGTTTTTTCGAAATTCAATTAAGAGAGGCATTGAACCATAAATTTTAGTTCTGTTCATTAAAGCATGGTTCACGATGACCTCTGCGAGCACATTTTTATTTTAAATGTCTATGTTTATTTAAAAAAATTTAATTAGCAAGCTAATAGTTTTTGTATTTTAAAGCTTTAAATTAGAAGGATTTAATTTATACCATTTTTTATTTTATAATTTAAAGTCTTTCTTTGCGGATAAGCAAAAAGTACGCATCCTATCAAGAAGTGATTTTTAACGAAATTGTATCTGTGTTTTGGGATCCCAATTTTTGTTAAATTTTCTTTTTTCGTATCCTGCCTAGTTTGACCACAAAATGTAATTTTTTATTTTTTATTAATTGTGATGCAATCAAAATTTAAATTTCTGATTTTTCAAGAAAATCCAAAAAGTTGTTATAATAATCTTGTAGGGCTTAAAAAAGCAATGTTTTCTTCTATAGGCTTAAAATTTGGGTTTTTGATTAATTTTTAAAATGTTAAAATTGCTATAACTCTGAGAATTTTCTTTTTACCAAAAAAAGTCATTAGAATTAATTTTTCATCTTTTTTAATACTATAATTATACGTATATAGAATTTTTTAAATTCAGAGAAAAATTTGTTCAATGCGCTCACTTTTTGAATTTTTATCCGACATGGCTAGTTAACGAATTTGTCCTTTCTTTCAGGACATAAAAAAGTGTGCTAAAGATCGATTTGATTCGTATATTTTTTCGAAAGTTATCGTGTTTACGGACGGACGAACGTATCGACAGACGGACTCGCAAGAAGACAGACACCATCGTAAAAAACTGATTTTCGGATTCAGGGGGTTTCGAAACGTGGAGATCCGTCAAAAAACTGTGGTGTCAAACTTCAGACAATTCTAATACTTTCTCAGTCATGAATGATGAGAATGAAAAATGTTAGGACATTTCACAAATTTCAAAGTTTCAAATTTCATCTAGCGATTTTAAAGATTCCATGGAACTTGAAGGTACTTCAAGGGATTTCATCAAACTAAAGGATTTTATACCATTTCTTAGGGATTTAAGTAACGGCTATGATTTCCAGGGTTTGCATTTTTTTAAGGAACTACTATAAATAAGTCTAATTCAACTTATGGTCAAGACATTTTAAATGATTTATACTTTTTTTTTTAAATAATTGGTTACTTTTTGTAAGGATTTCAATGGATTTCAAGGAGTTCCAAAGCATTTAAATAATTATATAAACATTTTCAAAGAATTTCAAAGGTTTTTTAAGGAACTTTGGAAAATAATTACAATAGAGTAAAATATCAAGAGATTGCTAAAGGTTTCTAGCAATTTTAAGATATTTTAGAGAATTTCACAAGATTGAGGGATTTTAACGAATTTCCAAGGGCTTCAAGCGCTTTCAGAGATTGCTATGAAATTAATGATTTTTGTTATTGAACTTAAAAAAGACTTTTTACTTAAATTATATTCAAGAGATTTCAAATTTTTTTAAGATTTAATTTTTGCTGTGTAAAGTTTATTTGTGCAGAACTGTTATTTTTGTCCATTTCCGTGGTTGATTGTGAGTAGTCTGAAACAATCTTTGCTTAATAGTTTCGCTATATTTTATATAACCACCTTCAGTATATTTGTCTTGTTCATTTGAATAATTTATTAAAAGCAAATAGAAAAAAAAACCGATGTAGATAACACTTAGAAGAACTGATCTACATTCCACATTGTATCTGGTTTACACTTCACAACTTTGTTCAACAATTTCATAACTTATTAGAACCATCTCTTGTGTATAATGAGGAATTATTCTACCTCAGTTTTGGAATCAATTTCTGGAAACAGTAAGAATTGATCTGTTGATTAAAAACTGAGGATTCTAATTTTTTTCTATTGAGATTGAAAGCTATGAAACATAGGATGTTCTCGAGAGCAGAAAAATCCCTCTGCTCGATAGGCGGCCCTCGAAATTGGAGTGCGTGGCCGTTCGTATAAATCGCGAGAGTCGGCTCGTGTTCCATTTTCTCCCGTTGACGTCTCGTTATTGCGATTACATTCGCGTTTGCGCTTGTGTAATCTATATCAATGTTCTCGTCCAACCTGTCAGGCTTTTAATCTGTTCAATAGATATAGGATAACAACATCAAAAGTGAGTCACCCTTTAATAGTAGGCCACTTAGTCATTCTCATTTTCACACGAGAATAGTAAATAAAAAAGAAGTATCATAGTTACCTGTTGCATCAAGTTCCTGCATAAATTAGGATCAAAATGCTATCAATCAATACCAGGTAATTGCCAACTACAATTTCTCATTTTAAACTAGAAAGAAATTTTTGATTTTCCCTTGTCAATAATATCTAATAGGGTTTAGATCCTCTGGAGTATTTTCGAATTTCTCGAAACCTTTTAAAATTCTTGAAACTGCGTTCCAGGTTTTTAGAATGAGCTTAAATATTTTAAATTCTTCGGAATCCTTTGGATTCTTTTAGCACAGCCCTAATTATTCCAGAGAGTGTTTTTTTGCAGAAATCCGATTATTTTTGCAACTTTTTTTAAAAATCCATGACTTTATCTGACGAACAAAATTTCTTGACTTATCCCTGATTTCCAGATTTTGCCTTACCTGATTTAAAAATGTCAGTTACTAAGAACATTAGAAAGGAAAACAGAAAAATAAAACTCACAAAAAACACTGAGTTTCCACGTATCTTCCTCAACTCCACCCCGGACTTTTGGATTTTCAGCTCGACACGTAACCGTTTTATCATGATCTAGCAAAGTGGGCTTGAAGGTCAAAATTGAGGTTGTTAAGTTTCCATCATCAGCAATCTGAAAAATAAAGGAGGAACGTTGGAAATTAATATCACTAAAGAAATAAATGCTATGGTAATTAAAATTGTTTTCTGCATGTAAGAGCTGTTCACTCTGAAAAACTAATTGAAAATTTCAACGTCAAGAGTTGGAATGAATCTCAGGGAAAATTATGTAAAGAATTTAAAAGCACAAATAGAAGAATAATAAGTATATTTGATAAGTATCAAATAAATCCTTTCTTCGACCGTCAATGTAAATATGAGTAAGAATTTTGTGTAGGTCTTACTGTCTTCATTATCATTATCACTGCGTACGTTTTTCAGAGAATCTATGTTTATTTTCTTGCAAAAACAAGAATATTCAATTTTGGAATCAAATATATATCAGTAGTTAAGAGTTAACTAAAGTGGGACGATGGTCGTAGGGGCTAAGGCGCAGGCTTTGGACCCATTCTGTCGTCTTGCGAGTTCGATTCCCGCCTCGCACTCTGGAAGAGCCTCGGTGGCTCACGCGGTGAACACTAGCCTAGCAAGAGAGTTGTTCATCTCCGGAAAGTCGTGGGACCGGTACCTCTAGAGAAAAAGGTGTGCTTCTAAGTACTTAAGGCTGTGTTGCTCTTGGTGTTTCGGTACCCACCTTAAACTGTAGGTCCCCCTCCCACCACCAAGTAAGTGTGTGGGAGGTGTATAAAGGACAGGGAAGAAGGTGCAAGAAAAATGTAAACCCTTAGGGGACACATTAGAAGCTTCCTTCCCAATAGTTAAGAGTTAATTACAAAATAAATAATTATGATGTGTGACTGCAAATGTGACTAAAATGTTTAAAAAAATGTATCACAATGAAAGCCTCATAAAAATTGAAGAGACTTTTTTTATGAAACTACATTTTGACGAACAGAAATAAAATCTTTATAATGTTTTTGGACAACGATGAACATTTAACAAAGCAGACAAGAGAAGGCATAAAAACTAGAAGGTCCTTTTTTCAAATTTGATGCTCATTTTAAAAAATGTGTTAATACAGTGAGACTTCTCAATGAAAGGGTTCTCAATAAGAGCGCTTGTCCTAATCTGTGATCGAGCAGTACCCCCCCTACCAAGATTGTTTTGAATGCTACTAGATTTATTTAAAAGTTTCTCAGTAAGAGCGTTTGGTGAAGTTTCATTATTAATGGCTTTCTCGTTTTGCTAACGCGACGATTTAAAATAATAATAATGCGTGCATTGCTTTTCACTTATTGGCTCGCAAAATCTTGTTTTGCAATAGTCATGAACTACACGTATGAAACAAAAGTTTATGCGCCATTCAAACGAAAAAAATCAAGGAGTGTTAAAGCACTCTTATTAATAGACGCTTACGTTTAAAGCGAGCGAGCTTTTCGGTAGAGAGTGGGGGTACCAGCCTTTTCGGAAATTCCTTCCTGTACAGCCCCGTGAGCACCCTTATTGAGAAGCCCGACTGTGCTTTGGTAAGCCTGTTAAATTTGATTCAGTTAAAATATAAAATAAGTTTTATAATTGAGAATTGTTTACTATTTCTAAGAAGGTTTGTGATTGTTGGATATTTGTCCCTGACGCTAATGTTCTGCAATGTCACTTCTCTTAGTGTCTGTTGCTCAGAACATCTTGACCGCGGTTATGTAGTTGTGTTATTGTGTTATATGGTGGCTGGCAGGGTCGGCTCAGCCGCCGACTGCTGGTATATCAGAATTTCTATTTAATTAACTGTAGAGTAACAATGTGTTGTTATCTCGCTGCTGCAGGTCAGTGCTTCATTAATTCATTAATAAAAGTCAATATTTACCAGATCTGTCACCAATTTTCTCATTTGACTATAATAAGCAGGGAAAATCTGGGTTTTCCTCAAACACAGTTCAGGCAAACTTCGCATAGAGAAGGATACCAAACCCCTTTGTAACTACACCCTGGATATGGCACCTATGAGTCTTACGACCCCGCTGTTCAGCCATTGGTCGAAGCATTTCGCACTTCTTCGAACACGCTCCAATTACGGCTTTCTACTCTCAGGATGACGATAAACGTCTCCAAGGGCGCCTGGGCTAGTAATTAAGACTCGGCACTCAGATTAGCGCCAATTTAAACTAAGCTATAATGCGCCAAGTTCTCTCGCTACATTGGCTCGTCGACTCAATTAGGTTCTGTTGGTATGAGTGAAACCGTCGGTATGCAGCTTTTCCACCATTTCCCTGTCCCGGAATATGGGTAATCAAATCGTTAAATTGAATTATAATAACTCGAAAATGGGAGTTTCAAACAAACGACCAAATTTCAAGGTGAAATGAGTTCTGCAAACTTCCATAATCGTTATGGGCCTATAACTTAGTTACTTTTTATGTTTCTTTCTATTTACGTGCAAATCTCAGCATATACTGCCCCTCTTTTCTAGTGTTTGCAATCAATCCATGAGGTAAAAGATATCTCTTTGTAGGGAACCTTCTCAAGTTACTCTAATTAACTCTTAAGCAGTAACGAAGGTGCGACCAGTCACCAAATTCTCAGTTCACTCCAGCTTCAGTGCTCAAAGTAAAGTAAGAGGTTTCATGTTCTGGAGCTCAACATTATTTAATTATCACTGGGTCACTAACTTTCATTCTCTTTATCACCTCTTACACATGCGACCACTCACCTCTATACTATTACGTCTGAATTTTTATCTTTTATTTCAGAAATATAAGTCATCTCTGACCTCTGATATCATCACAAGTCTCACCTTTGTCATCTGAATTATCACCTTTGATCTTCCACCCTTCCCTCACATGTTCTCCTCAACCTCTGCCCCTACATTCCCTTTCTGTGTATCTATCGATTTTCACATTAGGGGTATTGTTAAAATCCAGTAGTATGATTGACCAGGACTTTTTGGATTGAGAAAATTCTAAAAGGTTAGGGCAGGGTAGAGAAAGACAAGGTGTATGGAGTCTCGGAAGTGTATTAAGGAAAGGTTGAAGGAAGAAAGAGGATGAACGAAGAGAAAAAACGGGGAAAGCAGAAAAAGGGTAAGGTTTATAGTGGATTAAGGAGTTAGAATGGAGCAGGAACGTAATGAGTACAGATGAGAGAAAAGCTGAGGGACTAGAAGGAAAGAGCATACTAAGGAGAATATAAAGAGAATAGGGATTGTGAATTAAAATATTATGACAGAGGAAGATGCTAAGGTTGGGTGTGGTAGGAGAAGAGATAAGGGAGAGACGGGCGCACAAATAGAAATGCATTAGGAATATGAATCTGAGGAAGTGATATATGTATATAGGGGAATAGAAGCTAGTTAAAGTAATCTATATCGGAAGGCAATGGGTAAATTGGAACAGAGAGGGATCTTGAGTCTAGGGTCATAAATTTTCTTGAACATAATTTTTAAATGAATTAATGAGTGTGACATAAATCGTAGATTGAGATATAAGTAAGAAGAATTAGCTGGGATAAATAAATAAGAAGAATGAGGTGAGATAAATAAGTAAGAAGAATGAGGTGGGATAAATGTGAGGGGTAGATGGAGATGGGTAAAACAGGATAGAGAGGGGAAAATAAGGAAGTTAATGAATCTTCAAAAATCCTCCAAAGCTGAAGATTTATTACAGACAGGAAGTCTTTAAGAGTGAAAAGTGCCGATTAAAAAATCCGAACGTAACAAACTTCTAGGCTCCCTCTAACATAGCTGTTATGTTAACTGCCCTGTCGTTGATCGAGGCAATCTACCTGTTTTGAAAATCAACTCTGGTCCAACGACAAAATAACGTCATTCAACCGTCGTCCTTTCGATAACACACAGGGACATAACCCAGAGGCATTCATCCTGTGAAACGGTTTAAAATTATCAGTGACGTGAGTTACGGTGGCGAGGGGACGTAGGAGAAATTGATCATCGAAATTGATTATCAAAATTGATCATCGGCAGGCACGTGTCACGTATATGCAGCCCCTCGGTCGCTATTTTAGTGTGGAATTCGAGGAGCGCTAATAATTATCCGGCTGCAGAGGATTTCAGGTTGGTAGGAGCACAGAATGGACTAGTAGTGTCCTAGCGTTGGTGGAGGTATGGCGATGTATTGGTGGACACACACGTGTGGCATATGGTGATCGATCGGCGGGTAGAACTGGTGGCCGGTCGGGTATACTCTGGGGCGTGCGAACGATCGCCACAAATAACAATCCCAATGGTGATGGCGTGCAAGAATCGCTCTGACATGGAACCGGACGATATCTGGCTGTACGTCATAATATCGTGGCCACGAATGAAGTCAGGACACGAAGCGGGCATCGGAGGCAACGATGGATGGAGAAGAGTGCAGGGAGATGGCCACTGCTACTACCACCCTGCAGCCCTACCTACCACTCTCTCGACATCGAAATTTATAGCTCCGAATTCGGGGCAATTTTCCTGGTCGAATCCAAATTTTAGTTCCTGCCACATTCTTGTTCCTCGCATTCGAACTCACGTGTTTGATCTATCGATTGGTATCAACCAGATAAAATAATATCGGTTGTCATGCAGGTGTATATATAAGCTGATAGGCCTCGGAATTATTTAAGCAATTGAAGTTCGAGTCAAAAGTAGGGGTTAACTATTCTTGCCTGATATACATCCCTATAAATTCGCTTGAGGTTTTATTGTCAATTTGAAATACCCGAAGATCTACGAAATTCCTTTAGATCCTCTGTAAGTTCTAAAAAATTTGCCAAACTTCTTAAATTCCTTTAGATGATTAAAATCATCATGAAATCTGTACTCATTCCAAAAAATTCGCAAGAACATCCTGTGAAACATATTTAAATCTATATCTTTCAAAATTCATTAAAAAAAGATCAAACATTCAAAATGCTCTGAAATCGGACAAAAATAGATGTAACGATGTGAAATTCCATTAAAAATTCGTCTAGTTGCCTCAAATTGATTCATTTTATATTAGAAGAAGATAAACGTATTATGGTGAAAATTTATTCTTTTTCGGTCGAAAATAAAGTTTTTTTTACAGAAAATTGAACTAATTCATTATTATATTATAAAAGTATGCAATCCCGCACACACGCCATAAGAATAGCATTGGCGCGTGAGACGGGTTGCATAATTTTTGGTAAGCCTCAGCGTGTCCACCCTGTATATAGTTTTTATTTAGTGGAGAAAACTGTAACAATTTTTACTTTTTGCACAGCTTTTTCACCAGTGTTTGAAACTACTTGGATGATTTTCCTCCGTTCTTGACTGAAAATTCTTTCCCAATTAAAAATTTAATTCACTTATTAAAATATCGTCCTTCAAGTTTGAAAACTCATCTCTTTTTTTTTAAATTGATAGCTTATTTTTGAATATTCAACAATTTGGTTGAAAATAGTTTATGATTGTTAATAAAATTGGTTTCAATTTTTCTTAAACTAATTTTTCTCATTGCAAATTTAGCTACTCTATGTTTGGTTTAAAATTAAACTACTAGGATGAAAAAAAATTTTTCTTAAAAATTCAACGGTTTTGTACAAAATTAGCCTTTTTCATTTTAAAATGCAACACTGTAACACTGTAACTGTTTGGTTACAAATTAATTAGTTTTGGTTGTGTATCCAAATATTTTAATAAAAATTCGTATTTTTGATTGAATTTAACTGTTTTTTATCTTAAATTCAAATATTTTTGCGTTGCAGTATAAATAATTATATTTTTCGTTAGGAATTAATCTCCACTGATTGAAAATTTAAGTTTTGGTAGCAAGTTGAACTTCTTTGCAAAAATTATATTGTTGTTGTTAACAATCTATTATCTTATTTGAAAATTTTACTATTCAAACCAAATTTAACTGTTTTGGTTAATTTCTACTATTAGGTTGAAAATTTGATTTTTTTGTTAATCACTCGCCTAGCTGGATGGAATATTCGTCATTCTGGGTTGATAATCACACTTTGTTGTACAAAATTCAACTTAAAGGTTCAGCTGTTTGTTTTGAAATTCCTCTTTGCAATTTGAAAATTCATCTATCTTGTTGAAAATTCAACTTGAAACTTTAACTCTTTTTTTGGGAATTCCTCTTTGCAATATGAAAACTCATCTATTTTGTTGGAAATTCAACTTGAAACTTTAACTCTTTGTTTGGGAATTCCTCTTTGCAATATGAAAACTCATCTATTTCGTTGAAAATTTGTCAATTTTGCTTCAAACTTCAAATATTTTGTTTATAAATGCAACTACGTATTGGGTAACTTTTTATTTTTGAAAGTAAACTATCTATTTTGTGATGTAATTTTTAAAGATTTAACTGCTATGTTCTGAATTCGTCTTGCTGGATTGAAAATTTATGTTCTTTGAATAAAAATTTCATCGTTAACTATTTGGTTAACAAACGGACTCTTTTGCTTCAAATTTTGGCTATTTGAACATTTTTTCCTAACATCATCTATTTGGGAGGATTATCTTCTTTAGCTGTAAATTCATCTTTTAGGGTTTTACCGTTAACTTTTTTTAAATATTCGACTTTTTAGCTTTGACATTCAGAAACTCTGTCTTTAAAAATTTATCTATTTTGATAGAAGATTGATGCTTTTTCCTTGCAAATGCAAATGTTTTGTTCAAAATACAAACTATTTCATCTTAAAATTGTAAGCCCGTCATATTGAATTCAATATAGTATATTAATGTTTTTTAAAGAATTTATTCTCCCATTAATCTAATTTGTCATGAAAATTAAATTAAAATTAATTAATTAAAGATGATCTGTGACGAAGAAGTGGAAGGCTGGAACAAAATTTAGAAAAACGGGACGTAGTTTTTGGAAGACCCCATGGCTGAAGTATTTTCTAGGATGTAGTCAAATGCATTTTAATTTTCGTTGCACCTCTAACATTGCTCCGAACATAAACTGACTTCCCTCGAAACAAAAGTAAGAAGTTTTACGGCAGCTATAAACTCCTCTTATTTTACAATTTTTTTACGTTTCTGAGCTCTTTGCAAAAAATTCATTTACCTTGGATTACATATATTAACAGCATTTTTTCAACACTGCAAATATATCAGTAAACAAAGGTACAGCAATTAATGGTTAAAACCTGGAGCACTCCGAAGTTCTTTTGTCTGCAAATAGCGTGTCAATGGAAGGAAAATAAAATGCAGTTCTTAAAGTAAGAAGTAATTAACTCGAAGCAGAAAGGGTGAGTTTTAATTTCCAGCGTTCCAGGCGCGCGAATTTACTGGAGTCCGTGAAAGAATTCCCGCTTCCGGGCGGAAGTCGTTCGTCAGGATGTAGGAAGCTTCTTGAGGAGGAACCTGAGACCTCTTGAGGTCGATCGATGGGCCTCAAGACCGACGAGTTTTCCTATCTTGGATAGAACGAATGAGCAGAATGAGAGAAAACTAAGGAAAGGTGAAACATGAAAGAGAGAGAGAAAAGGGAGAGGAAGTTGCTTCATTATGTCCTGGGTCCAGATCTCGCAAGAGCAACAAATCCGAAAAGTAGTTGGAAAGAATGAGAAGAAAAATGAAGAACATCGAATATTTAAGCATTAAAAAAAATACTATGAGAAATAGTTTATATTGTATAAAAATACACACACACATATATATGTATATATACATATAATTAAAATTTGGTTATAAGGACATCCGCAGGATTTTGTCGGGATCGGGTGCTAATCTGAAAAATTGCACCCGACCCCAGCGAAATCGCAGTAAAATTTCCGCCATAACCACGTCTCATGACCATGAGATAGGTGGTTACAGTCTGTAACGAAATCAATACGACGATCCCGCAAAAGTCTCGTGCACCCTGAGGACACGGAGCGACCCATGGACGACCGCCTTCTGCATTTTCTCCGCAAGTGTTTTAGCATATTGTTCACATGTAAGGATGCTTTTTAGGCTATCAACCAGTGAAAGCTTGACACCTCCAAGAGCGCTGATGATAAGGACAATTAATTTAACAGAATATTCCGGGTACAATCGTCGCAAGTCCCTTACAAGGTCTCTATACCTCTCTTTCTTTTCATTCTCCTTGACTATGATGTTTTTGTGGTGCCGAAAATTCGATAACGAACGTGGTTCGCTTCACGAAGTCAAGCAGAACTATGTAAGGTCTTGAGTGCGTAACAGAAACAATTGTCGAGAATATAAATTTCAAATATATTCGGCACTTCTCATTCTCGACAATTGACTATCAAAACAGAGGAAGCAGGGTGATTTTTCAAAAAGATAAGGAATAATAGGACAATCAATTTTCTTCAATAACACTAATGTAGAAACAATATTCCTGAGATTTAATATTAAAATATTATTGCATCACGAACGTCAACCAAGTAAAATTTCCAACCAAATATTTCAATTTTCAATTCAAGAAATATTTTGTAACGAAACCGTTTGTTTGAACTTCAAACAAAAGAATTTTTAATGTAAATTTAAATTCTTACCCAATTAATTAAATTTATAACCTACAAAGATAAATCTCCAACTAAATCATCGAGTTTTTAAACAAAAAGGATTCAGCTTCCAACAAAAAGGCTGAATTCCAAACCAAAAATATAATAATATACTTTTCATTAAAAAATAAATAAATGACAACCATCAAAGATAAATTTTCAATTTAAAAAAACAACCTTTATACTAAAAGAATAATTTTTATGTAAAAAGGACAGATTTTCAATAAAATAATTAAACTTTCTACAAAATAGTTGATTTTTATACCAATTAGCCGGAAATTCAACTAAGGAAATTGATTGTCTATAAAAAGACAAATTCTCAACAAAATAATTAATCTTGTAGTTAATTTTTCCTCTTTTTTATCAACTCAGTTCGCATTTACGTGATAAACAAGATAAAGGGAAGTTTTATAAAATTAGTGTAAAAAGATAAGTTATTTTAAAAAGGGAATATAGGTGTGACCACATATTACATAACATTAAAAAGGTGAGCAGAAGTTTCGTGTTTAATTTCGGTTTGTTTTTTGAGTGGGTTTTTTTGTTGTATTTTGAACCAATTACGTAACGTTTCTTAATTTATGAACTTCGTACACCATCAACTTTTGTACACTAATAAAATTTATCAACTTTTTTGCATTCCAAGAGATACAAAAATTTAAATGATTGGAAAAAACTTATTTTAAAGAATTTATAAAAAAAAATGCTTTTTGATCATTATGAAAGATTTAATATTTCCAAATGCTTGAAGAAAGAATAAGAAAGAATTTAATAGGATGTCAAGAGAATGAAAAAAAATGTTCCTAGGGTTCGTGGGGATTGTCTAAATCATTCTTTTAAATTTTAAAGATTTTGAAACAAAATCTGCGGTTTGGCATCATTATTTTATGAAAAATTTGAGTAAGTTTAAGAAAATAATTAAAGATTTTTCAGAATGTTGCAAGGTTTCATGAAAATAAGGAAAATGTCAAAGAACATTATGAAAGATTTTAAGAAAATTTTTTTATTTTTCAGAATTAAAAAATATTTAGGAAAACTTTAAATAATTTTCAAAGATGAGAAAGACTAAAAACAACAAATCCATAAAACAAAAACTACACGTCATATCAAAAAGTGATTCATAACGAATTTGTAGATTTTTTTGGCTGCACAATTTTTGTCTTTATATCTTTCTTTGTATCTTGCATAGTTTGAACGTGAAATAAAATATTTTATTTTTTGTTATTTTTTCTGCGATCCAAATTTGAATTTTCGTTTTTTCGTAAAAGTTTAAAAAGTTATTATGAGAATCTTGTAGAACTTTCAAAAAGCAACGCTTTTCTTTCTTGAAATTTTTTGATATCGTGCGTTGTTTGCCTTAAAATGTTCATTTTCGTTTGTTGTTTTAAATTTTGAAACTGCTATAACTCCGGTAATTTTTTTTTTTATCGAAAAACGAACTTGACCTTCAATTTCAGACACTAAAAGAGTATACCAAAGGTCAATCCAATCTGTTGATTTTTTCAAAAGATATCGTGCTCACAGTCATACATACATATATACATACATACATACATACATACATTCATACATGCACACACACACACATACATACATACATACATAGATACATACATACATGCATACATACATACATACATACATACATACAAACATACATAAATACAGAGATACAGACACATTCCTAAAAAAAACTGTTTTTCGTGTTCAGGGGGTCTCAAAACGTGAACATTTGACAAAAACCAGGGGGGGGGTCAAATTTTACACAAATCTAATACCTTTTCTAGGTGAGAATCTAATAATAATAATTATAAAAAAATAAATAAAAATAGTTCCTACGAAAAATTTAAATGATTTTTGTATTTTTAAGAACTAATTTAAAAATATTATTTAAAAATATTTTTAAACCTTTAA